>JBBFKN010000272.1:0-53922 GCA_039654755.1 Calcarius lapponicus | reverse complement strand
TTATGCAAATGAGAAAGTGGTTGCCGTTAGAGCCACGCCCCTTTATGCAAATGCAGAGGCGGTTCCAAACTGCACAGCCACGCCCTTTATGCAAATGCAGGGGAGGTGCTGTGCGGAATAACCACGCCCCTTTATGCAAATACGGCGTTGGTACCGTGTGTGTCAGCCACGCCCCCTTTATGCAAATACAGAGGGGGTGCTGTGCATGATAACCACGCCCCTTCATGCAAATAGAGGTGAGACAGAGAGCTACAGCCACGCCCCTTTATGCAAATACAGAGGCGGTTCTCTGTGCTATAACCACGCCCCTTTATGCAAATACAGAGCCGGTACCATGCTCTAAACCACGCCCCCTTTATGCAAATACAGAGGTGATGCCGTGAGCTCTGGCCCCGCCTCTTTATGGTAATATAGAGGCGGTTCTATGCGCCATAACCACGCCCCTTTATGCAACGCAGCCGGCCCCATGCTCTTTAGCCACGCCCCTTTATGCAAACACAGCCGGCCTCGTGCTCTTTAGCCACGCCCCTTTATGCAAACACAGCCGGCCCCATGCTCTTTAGCCACGCCCCTTTATGCAAACACAGCCGGCCCCATGCCCCTTTAGCCACGCCCCCTTTCCGCGAACTCCCGCGCGGCGCCGCCACGCCCCCCTCACGCCGGGGGGGGCGGTGCCGCGCGCGCCCCCGCTGATTGGCGGCGGCCATCACGTGGGCCCCTACGCGGTGACGTCATATTCCCGGAAGCGCGGCCCGGCCCTCAGCGGCGCCGAGCCCCGGGACCGAACCGGGATCGAACCGGGAACGCCCCTGGGAACGCCGGCGGGGTCTCTCCGCTGTCCCTCTGTCGTTCTGTCCCTTCTCTCTCCTCTGTCCCCCTGTCCGTGTGTCCCTCTGTCCGCGCTGTCCCCGCTCCGGTTTCCGCTCTCTCCGCGCTGTCCCCGGTCCGGTTTCCCCTCTGTCCCCGCTGTCCTCGCTCCGGTTTCCCCTCTCCGCGCTGTCCCCGCTCCGGTTTCCCCTCTTTTCCCGCTGTCCCCGGTCCGGTTTCCGCTCTCCCCGCTGTCCCCGCTCCGGTTTCCGCCTCTCCGCTCTCTCCCCGGTGTCCCGGCGCTGTTCCGGACCATGGCGGAGGGCGGCCCGCGGCGGCTGCGGCCGTGGCTGCTGGCGCAGCTGCAGAGCGGCCGCTTCCCGGGGCTCCAGTGGGACGACGCGGCCCGGACGGCGCTGCGGATCCCCTGGGCCCACGGCGGCCGCAGCGGGGCCCGCGACGGACCGGGGGCGGCGCTATGCAAAGTAGGGGGCGGGCTACAGCCCCAGGGGGCGGGGCTAGGCACAGTGAGGGGAGTGGTCAGCGATGGGCCGGGGGCGGTGCTGTGCAAAGTAGGGGCGGGGCTACAGCGGAAGGGGGCGGGGCTAGGCACAGTACTGGGGAGTGGTCCGTGATGGGCCGGGGGCGGTGCTGTGCAAAGTAGGGGCGGGGCTACAGCGGCAGGGGGCGGGGCTAGGCACAGTGAGGGGAGTGGTCAGGTGGTCAGCGATGGGCGGGGGGGCGGCGGCTATGCAAAGTAGGGGCGGGGCTAAAGCGGCCGAGGGGCGGGGTAGCACAGTGAGGGGAGTGGCCAGCGAAGGGGCGGGCGCGGCGCTATGCAAAGAAGGGGCTGGCTACCGCGGCCGAGGGGCGGGGGCTACAGCGGCAGGGGGCGGGGCTACAGCGGCAGGGGGCGGGGGTTAGGCACAGTGAGGGGAGTGTTCAGCGATGGGCCGGGGGGCGGCGCTATGCAAAGTAGGGGCGGGGCTAAAGCGGCCGAGGGGCGGGGCTAGGCACTGCGAGCGGAAGTGGCCAGCGACGGCCTGGGGGCGGAGTTATGCAAAGTAGGGGCGGGGCTACAGCGGCAGGGGGGCGGGGCTAGGCACAGTGAGGGGAATGGCCAGGGACGGCCCGGGGGGCGGCGCTATGCAAAGTAGGGGCGGCGCTTAGAGCGGCAGGGGGCGGGGGTAGGCACAGCGAGCGGAGTGGCCAGCGACGGCCCGGGGGCGGAGCTATGCAAAGTAGGGGCGGGGCTACAGCGGCAGGGGGCGGGGCTACAGCGGCAGAGGGCGGGGCTAGGAACAGTGAGGGGAATGGCCAAGGGAGGCCCGGGGGCGGTGCTATGCAAAGTAGGGGCGGGGCTACAGCGGCCGAGGGGCGGGGTACAGCAACTGAGGGGCGGGGCTTGGCACAGTGAGGGGAATGGCCAGGGACGGCCCGGGGGCGGCGCTATGCAAAGTAGGGGCGGGGCTAAAGCGGCAGGGGGCAGGGATAGAGCGACTGAGGGGCGGGGCTAGGAACGGTGATGGGAGTGGTCAGCGATGGGCCGGAGGCGGCGCTATGCAAAGTAGGGGCGGGGCTAAAGCAGCAGGGGGCGGGGCTGGCTAGAGCGGCAGAGGGGCGGGGCTAGGCACAGGGAGGGGAATGGCAAGGTACGGCCCGGGGGCGGCGCTATGCAAAGTAGGGGCGGGGCTAGCGTGACTGACAAGTGGGGCTAGGCACGGTGAGGGGAATGGCCAGGGAGCGCCCGGGGGCGGCGCTATGCAAAGTAGGGACGGGGCGGAGAGCGGCAGGGGGCGGGGCTAGGCACAGCGTAGCGGAGTGGCCAGCGACGGCCCGGGGGCGGCGCTGTTGCAAAGTAGGGGCGGGGCTAGAGCGGGCAGGGGGGCGGGGCTAGGCACAGCGAGCGGAGTGGCCCGCGACGGCCTGGGGGCGGAGTTATGCAAAGTAGGGGCGGGGGCTAGAGCGACTTAGGGGCGGGGCTAGAGCGGCCGAGGGGCGTGGGTTTAGGCACAGTGAGGGGAGTGGCCAGCGACGGCCCGGGGGCGGCGCTATGCAAAGTAGGGGCGGGGCTACAGCGACAGGGGGGCGGGGCTAGGTACAGTGAGGGGAGTGGTCAGGTGGTCAGCGATGGGCCGGGGGTGGCGCTTTGCAAAGTAGGGGCGGGGCTAGGCACAGTGAGGGGCGGCGCTATGCAAAGTAGGGGCGGGGCTAGAGCGGACCGAAGGGCGGGGCTAGGCACAGCGAGGGGAGTGGCCAGCGACGGGCCGGGGGCGGCGCTGTGCAGGGAAGGGGCGGGGCTACCGCGGCCGAGGGGCGGGGGCTATGCAAAGAGAGGGGCGGGGCTCTGAATGGTAAGGGCAATGCTATGCAGGGAAGGGGCGGGGACTGCACAGAGGGGCGGGGGCTATGCAAAGAGGGGCGTAGAGTCCCTGCAAGTAGGGGCGGGGCTTTGCAGGATGGGGCGGGGCTATAGAGACAGAGGGGCGGGGCTATGTAAAGAGAGGGGCGGGGCTATGTAAAGAGAGGGGCGGGGCTCTGAAAGGTAAGAGCGATGCTATGCAGGGAAGGGGCGGGGCTATGCAGAGAGAGGGCGGGGCCTGCAGAGAAGGGGCGGGGACTGCAGAGACAGAGGGGCGGGGCTATGCAAAGAGGGGCATTGGTCTGCAAGGGTAGGGGCGTGGCCTTCGCAGAGTGAGGGGCGGGGCTGTGCAGGATAGGGGAGAGGCTATGCAAAGAGGGGCGGGGCTATGCAAAGAGAGGGGCGGGGCTATGCAAAGAGGAGGCGGGGCCATGCAAAGAGGGGGCGGGGCTAGAGCGCCCGACGGGCGAAGCTCTGCGTGGGGGGGCGGGGGCTATGCAGAGTGAGGGGCGGGGCTCAGCAGAGAGGTGGGCGGGGCTACGCAGAGAGAGGGGTGGGGGCCAATAACGACGCTCTGTAATGTGATGGGCGGGGCTCTGCACAGTGGGGCGGGGGCTTAGCGATGGGCGGGGCTTCGCACAAGCGAGGAGCGGAACTCTGCACGGTGATGGGCGGAGCCTGGCTGAGAGGCGGGGCTTGAAACAGGGAGGGGCCGCGAAAGTGGGCGGAGCTAGGGGGGCGGAGCTCTGTGCAAACCCATTGGATGGGGCAGCGCTTTAGCCACGCCCCTTCGGGGGGGAGATGCGGCGTTGGGCTTCGAGCAGGGGGCGTGGTCATGCAAATGAGCTGGGCGTGGCGGTGGGCGTGGCCTGACGGCGTTTCCCCCCGGCAGGCGTGGGCGGAGTACAAGGGGCGGCTGCGGCCCGGGGCCCCGCCCGACCCCGCGGGTGGAAGACGCGGCTGCGCTGCGCCCTGGCCCGGAGCCCCGAGTTTCCGGCAGCTGCCGGGGCGCGGCCGCCAGGACGGGCCCTGCCCCTACCGCGTGTACCGGGTGCTGCCCGCCCGCGGTGAGCAAAGGGAACGGGGGGACACCGGAAATGGGCGGTGGGGAGGGGGAATGTGGGGGGACACACCGGAAATGGGGGCTGAATATAAGGGGACACAGGAAATGGGATGTGGGGACGGAATATGGAGGGACACACCGGAAATGGGAGCTGAATATGGGGGGGGACACACCGGAAATGGGAACTCGTTATGGCGGGAAACACCGGAAATGGGGATGGAATATGGGAGAACACAGCGGAAATGGGGGTGAGGGGACTGAATATAGGGGGACACACCAGAAATGGGGTAGAGGGAGTGAATATAGGGGAACACATCGGAAATGGGGCCTGAATATGGGGGGACACACTGGAAATGGGGATGGAATATAGGGGGACACACCGGAAATGGGGGGCTGAATATGGGGGGGGACACAGGATATGGGGTGTGGGGAGGTGAATATAGGGGGACACACAGGAAAGGGGATGTGGGGACGGAATATGAGGGGACACACAAGAAATGGGGACCAAATATGGGGGGGACATGGGAAATGGGGACTGAATAAAGGAAAATGGGTGAGGGGGACTCAATACAGGGGGACACAACCGGAAATGGGGACGCAACATGGGGGGGGACACAGGAAATGGGAACTCATTATGGCGGGAAACACCGGAAATGGGAACGGAATATGGGGAGCACACACCGGAAATGGGGTGAGGGGACCTGAATATAGGGGGAAACACAGGAAAAGGGGTTGGGTGGGCTGAATATAGAGGAACACACCGGAAATGGCGACTGAATATTGGAAGGACACACAGGAAATGGGGGTTGGGGGACTGAATACAGGGGGACACACAGGAAATGGGGATGGAAAATGGTGGACACACCGGAAGTGGAGTGTGGGGACTGATACAGGGGGACACACGCAGAGGAGCACCGGGGGAGGGGGCCAAATGGGGCAGGGGCAAGGGGGCGGGGCTCAGACCCCCCCCCTTTAACCCTCTCAGTGCCGCCCCCCAACAGAGCCCAAGCCCCCCAAGGGCCGGCAGAGCCAGAAGGAGGCGGGGGCCGAGCCCCGCGGAGCCCCTCCCACCGACCCCGCCCCCCCGAGAGCCAGGACGGGAGCGCGGATGAGAGAAGCCCGGTGAGGGGGGCGGGGCTGGGTTGGGGGCGGGGCTAAACCAATCCTGGGGCTTGGGGTGTCCCTGGGGGTGTGGCCTCTGCGTGACCCCGCCCCTTCGGCAGAGGCTCCGCCCCTGGAAGTGCCACTGCGCATTGAGGTGGAAAGTGCAGAGCCCCTCCCCCCCTGCGGAAGGTAATCCACGCCCCGAAGGGGGAGGAGCTAATCGGGCCACGCCCCAGCGCTGTCGCAGTATTGGCTCTGCCCCCAAGCTGGGGCTCCACCTTCCACTGTCACCTGCGGAGCTTCAGCTCCGCCCCCACCCTCTATGGCCCCGCCCCTTTAATGCCTAATCCACCCCTTAGCCACGCCCCTCGCTGTGACCCCGCCCCTTTCATTTCTACCCTACCTTTTAGCCACGCCCCCCACTCCCCAGATTTAGCCCCGCCCCTTGCAATGACCCCGCCCCTTTCATTCCACCCTTTTAGCCACGCCCTACTCCCCAGGTTTAGCCCCGCCCCTTGCAGTGACCCCGCCCCTTTCATTTCTACCCTTTTAGCCACGCCCCAACTCCCCAGATTTAGCCCCGGCCCCTTGCTGTGACCCCGCCCCTTTCATACCCACCCTGCCACTCACCCACCGTTGAGCCCCGCCCCTCGCGGTGACCCCCACCCCTTTCATTTCCACCCTTTAAAACCACGCCCCACTCTTCACCTTTAACCCCGCCCCTCATTGTGACCCCGCCCCTTTCACTTACACCCCCACCTTTTTAGCCACGCCCCACTCACCACCTTTAGCCCCGCCCCTTTCAATTGCACCCTTTCAGCCACACCCCACCTCTTCATCTTTAACCCCGCCCCTCATTATGACCCCGCCCCTTTCATTCCCACTCTTTTAGCCATGCCCCACCCCTCACAGTGACCCCACCTAATTTGTACACCACCCTTTTAGCCACGCCCCACTCTTCACCTTTTACCCCCCGCCCCTCGCGGTGACCCCGCCCCTTCCATTTCTACCCTTTTAGCCACGCCCCACTCCCCAGATTTAGTCCCGCCCCTTGGCAGTGACCCCGCCCCTTTCATTTCCACCCTTTTAGCCCCGCCCCACCCCAGGTTTAGCCCCACCCCTTGCTGTGAACCTGCCCCTTTTCACTCCCACCCTACCTTTTAGCCACGCCCCCCGCTCACCTTTAGCCCCGCCCCTTTCATTCCCACCCTTTTAGCCACGCCCCCACCCCAGCTTTAGCCCCGCCCCTTGCTGTGACCCCACTCCATTTATACCCCACCCTTTTAGCCACGCCCCCACTCTCCACCTTTACCCCGCCCCTGCTGTGACCCCCGCCCTTCATTCCCAGCCTTTTATCCACGCCCCACTCCCACACCTTTAGCCCCGCCTATTTCATTTCCCACCCCCGTTTAGCCACGCCCCACTCTTTACCTTTAGCCCCGCCCCCTCACCATGACCCCCGCCTCATTTCTACTCCACCCTTTAAACCACGCCCCACTCTACACCTTTAGGCCCCGCCCCTTTCAATCCCACCCTTTTAGCCACGCCCCACCCCAGCTTTAGCCCCGCCCCTTGCTGTGACCCCGCCCCTTTAATTTATACCCCATTCTTTTAGCCACGCCCTGCTCACCTTTAGCCCCGCCCCTTCAAATCCCACCCTTCTAGCCCCGCCCCACACCAGCTTTAGCCCCGCCCCTTGCTGTGACCCCACTCCCATTTATACCCCATTTTAGCCACGCCCCACTCTTCACCTGTAGCCCCGCCCCTTTCATTCCCACCCTTTTAGCCACGCCCCACTCTCCACCTTTAACCCCGCCCCTTTCAGCCACACCCCCCTCCCCAGGTTTAGCCCCGCCCCTTGCTGTGACCCCGCCCCTTTAATTCCCACCCCACCTTTTAGCCACGCCCCACTCTTCAGCTATAGCCCTGCTCCTTTCACTCCCACCCACACTTTTAGCCACGCCCCCAGTCTCCACCTTTAGCCCCGCCCCTTTCATTCCCACACTTTTAGCCCCGCCCCCCTCTCCACCTTTAACCCCGCCCCTTTCCGGCGCAGGGGGACGCTGCGCTGCTGCTGCGGCTGCGCCGGGGCCCCGCCCTGGCCTGGCAGGGGGCGCTGCCCCCCGGCGAGTACCTGCTGAGCCCCCCCGGCCGCCGGGGGGGCGCCGCCGCCGCCGCTGCCCCCGCCTGCTGCTGCTGCCGCCGGGGGCGGGGCCGGCGCTGCTGCTCAGCAGCGCCCCCCCGGGGGCTCTTC
This sequence comes from Calcarius lapponicus, assembly GCA_039654755.1. Lineage (NCBI taxonomy): Eukaryota > Metazoa > Chordata > Aves > Passeriformes > Fringillidae > Calcarius > Calcarius lapponicus. The sequence continues at coordinate 46,332 of JBBFKN010000272.1, read as the reverse complement.
CTGCGCCTGCGCCCCGGCCCCGCCCCCACCGTCAGGGGACCCCACGCCCTGCACCGGGCCCCTCCGGCCGGGGGGGCGCTGCTGCAGCCGTTCGACAGCCAACGGTTCCGGGGAGGGTGAGAGAGGGACTTCCGGGAAAGGGGGAGCGACTTCCGGGGTGGGAGAGGGACTTCCGGGAGGGAAAAAAGCAACTTCCGGTGGGGGGGAGAGCGACTTCCGGGGGCGGGAGGGCGACTTCCGGTGGTGGGAGAGGAACTTCCGGTGGGAGGGGAGCAAATTCCGGGAGAGGAGGGATCAATTCCAGGGAAGGGGAAGCAACTTCCGGTGGGAGGGGAGCAACTTCCGGGAGAGGAGGGATCAATTCCAGGGAAGGGGAAGCAACTTCCGGTGGGGGAGAGGAACATCCGGTGGTGGGAGAGGAACTTCCGGTGGTGGGAGAGCAATATCCGGGGCGAGAGGGCAACTTCCGGTGGGGAAAAGCGACTTCCGGGAGTGGAAAAAGGGACTTCCGGCTTTAGAAAGAGCAACTTCCGGTGTTGCGAGAGCAACTTCCGGTAGTGGGGATGGAAACCTCCGGGAAGAGCAACTTCCGGGAATGTTAGAGCAACTTCCGGGAGTGGAAAAAGGAACTTCCGGGTTGGAAAGAGAAACTTCCGGGAAAGGAGGAGCAACTTCCGGGGGAAGTCGACCGACTTCCGGGATAGGGGAAGGAACTTTTGGGAGAGCAACTTTCGGGTCGGAGAGCAACTTCCGGTTTAGAGGAAAGCAACTTCCGGGAGGGAGAAACCAAAATACCGAGGGGGGGGGCGGGGCAAGGACCGAACCACGGGGGGCGGGGCCGTGGGGGGGGCGGGGCCGGACCCCAAATCGCCTCCCCCCGCCCCTCCCCCCCTTCTGACCCCGCCCCCCTCCCCCTCCCCCAGAGCTGGAGCTGCACCGGGCCGGGCTCGGGCCCCTCCCCCTGCACCACGTGACCCTGGAGCTCCGCCCCCCCGGGGAGGAGGGGGAGGGGCTGCTGCTGGAGGTGGGGGAGGGGCGGGGCCCTAAAGGGATTTGGGGGGTCCTGGGGGGGTCCCTGAGGGATTTTTGGGGGGTCTCGGGGGAATTTGGGGGGATTTTGGGGGGTCTCGGATTTGGGGGGGTCTCAGGGAGGTTTTGGGGGGTCTCGGGGATTCTGGGGGTTTCAGGGGGGTCTCGGGGGGGGTCTAAGGTGGATTTTGGGGGGTCCCGGGGGGGTCTCAGGGATTTTGGGGGGTCTCGGATTTGGGGGTGGTCTCAGGGATTGTGGTGGATTCTGGGGGGGGGGGTCTCGGGGGATTTTGGGGGGTCTCAGGGGGATTTTGGGGGGGGGCCCGGATTTGGGGGGGGTCTCGTGGGGATTTGAGGTGGGGGGATTCTGGGGGGGTCTCGGGGGGATTTGGGGGGGGTCTCGGGGATTTTGGGGGGGATTTGAGGGGGGTCTCGGGGGGATTTTTGGGGGGGGTCTCAAGGAGATTTTGGGGGATTCTGGAGGGTCTCGGGGGGATTTGGGGGGGGGATGTGATGGGGGTCTCGGGATTTTGGGGGGGGTCTCAGGGGGATTTTGGGAAGGGTCTCGGGGGGGGATCTCAGATTTTGGGGGGGGGTCTCAGGGATTTTGGGAGGGGGATTTGAGGGGGGTCTCGGGGATTTTTGGGGGGCGTCTCAGGGATATTTTGGGGGATTCTGGGGGGGTCTCAGGGGGATTTTGGGGGGGACCCGGATTTGGGGGGGGTCTCAGGGATTTTGGGGGGTCTCGGGGGCTGTTGGGGATTTTGGGGAGGGGTCTTGGGGGGTTCTAAGGGGGATTTTGGGGGGATTTTGGGGGGGTCTCAGGAGGGGTCTTGGGGGGATTTGGGGGTCTCTCGGGGGGGTCTCAGAGGCATTTTGGGGGGATCTTTGGGGGTTCCAAGGAGGATTTGGGGGGGGTCCCGGGGGGGGGGGGTCTTGGGGGAATTTGGGGGGATTTTGGGGGGTCTCGGATTTGGGGGGGGGGTCTCAGGGAGGTTTTGGGGGTCTCAGAGGAGTCTCGGGGATTTTGGGGGATTGTGGGGGGATTTCGGGGGGATTTTAGGGGGGGTCTCGGGGATTTTTGGGGGGGTCTCAGGGGGGGTCTCGGGGGGATTTTTGGGGGTCAGGGGGGGGATTTGGGGGGATTTTGGGGGAGTCTCAGGGGGATCTTGGGAAGATTTTTGGGGGGCGTCTCAGGGATATTTTGGGAGATTCTGGGGGGGTCTCGGGGATTTTTGGGATGGGTCTCGGGGGGGATCTCAGAGAGATTTTGGGGGGTCTTGGCGGGGATTTGGGGGGCTCTCGGATTTGGGGGGGGTCTCAGGGATTTTGGGAGAAGGATTTGGGGAGGTCTCAGGGGGATTTTTGGGGGCCATCTCAGGGATATTTTGGGGGATTCTGGGAGGATTTCGGGGGGATTTGGGGGGGGATTTTTGGGGGTCAGGGGGGGATTTGGGGGGGTCTCGGGGATTTTTGGGGGGTCTCAGGGGGGATCTTGGGGGGATTTTGGGGGATTCTGGGGGGATCTCAGGGGGATTTTTGGGGGGCGTCTCGGGGATTTTGGGGGGGTCTCAGGGGGCATCTTGGGGGGTTTTTTGGCGGATTTTGGGGGGGTCTCACCCCATTTCTTCCCCCCCAGCTGGAGCAGGCCTTTGCCCGGCGCCTCTTGGACACCCCGGGGACCCCCCCGGCCCCCCCCCGCGCCCCCCCCGAGTCAATAAAGGCGGAGCTTGGGGTCAGCCCCGCCCCTCCCCCACCCCGGGGAGCCTCGCTGGCGATGGGGGAGGGGCTGGGGGGGGGAGGGGACCCCAAAACCAAAGGGGGGAGACCCCAAAACCGGAGGGGGGAGGGGCAGCCAGGCCGTGTCCAAAATGGGATTTTTGGTTTATTGGGGGGATGGGCAGAGAGTGGGGGATGGGCAGGGGGGTTTGGGGGGGGGAGGGGTCTCAGTCGTCCTTGAGCCCCCCAAAAACCGAGGCCGGGACCTTCCTCTGCTCCAGCTGCACCTCTGGGGGAGGGGACACGGAAACGGGGGGGGGGGAGGGGTCAGGCCCCGCCCCCTTCCCCAGTATCTTTAGGCTCCTCCCCCTCTCTAGCCCCTTCCCCATCAGGCCCCGCCCCCTCTATCTTTGCCCCTCCCCTTGTACCATCAGGTTCCTCCCCCCAGCCCCTCCCCCCAATTCCATCAGGCCCCTCCCCCTCTTTCAGCCCCTCCCCCGGTACCATCAGGCCCCGCCCACTCTATCTTTGCCCCTCCCCCTGGGTACCATCAGGCCCCGCCCCCTCTCAAGCTCCTCCCCCCAGTACCATCAGGCCCCGCCCCCTTCTCCAGTATCTTTAGGCTCCTCCCCCCCTCCAGCCCCTCCCCCGGTACCATCAGGCCCCGCCCCCTCTATCTTTGCCCCTCCCCTGGTACCCTCAGGGCCTGCCCCCCTCCAGCCCCTCCCCCATCACTATCAGGCCCCGCCCCCTCTATCTTTGCCCCTCCCCAGTACTATCAGGCCCCACCCCCTCTCCCCTTTGCCCCTCCCCCTGGTACCGTCAGGCCCCGCCCCCTCTCAAGCTCCTCCCCCAGTACCGTCAGGCCCCGCCCCTCTCCAGCCCCTCCCCCATAACCATCAGGCCCCGCCCCTTCTATATTTGCCCCTCCCCCATCACTATCAGGCCCCGCCCCCTCCTGTCTTGGCCCCGTCCCCCGGTACCATCAGGCCCCGCCCCCTCAAGCTCCTCCCCCAGTACCATCAGGCCCCGCCCCCTCTCCCAGTATCTTTAGGCTCCTCCCTCTCTCCAGCCCCTCCCCCTGGTTTCAGCAGGCCCCGCCCCCTCTCAAGCTCCTCCCCCCAGTACCATCAGGCCCCGCCCCCCCCTTTGCCCCTCTCTGGTACCATCAGGCCCCGCCCCCTCTCAAGCTCCTCCCCCATCACCATCAGGCCCCCCCTGGTTCCATCAGGCCCCACCCCCTCCTCTCTTGGCCCCTCCCCCGGTACCGTCAGGCCCTGCCCCTCTCCAGCCCCTCCCCCAAGTACAGTCAGGCCCCGCCCCCTCCTCTCTTGGCCCCTCCCCCAGTACCATCAGGCCCCGCCCCCTTCCCCAGTATCTTTAAGCTCCTCCCCCTCTCCAGCCCCTCCCCCCGGGTACCATCAGGCCCCACCCCCTCTCAAGCGCCTCCTCCCGGTACAATCAGGCTCCGCCCCCTCTCAAGCTCCTCCCCCATCACCATCAGGCCCCGCCTCCTCCTCTCTTGGCCCTGCCCCCCGGTACAGTCAGGCCCCGCCCCCTCTCCCCTTTGCCCCTCCCCCTGGTTCCATCAGGCTCCTCTCTTGGCCCCCGCCCCCCGGTACCATCAGGCCCCGCCCCCTCCTCCCTTGGCCCCGCCCCCGGTACCGTCGGGCTCCTCCCCCTCCTCGTCCAGGTCGATCTCCTCGGGGTTCCCCTGCAGAGACAGCGGCGCCTCCGAGCCCCCGGCGGCCTCGGCCCTGAACCCCAAAAACAGGGACAGGAACCCCAAATCAGGAACGGGGACCCCAAAATCAGCAACGGGGACCCCAAAATCAGCAATGGGGACCCCGAAATCAGCAACGGGGACCCCGAAACCAGAAACTGGGACCCCCAAAAACAGAGACAGGGACACCCCGAAATCAGGGACAGGGACCCCAAAAACAGAGACAGGGACCCCAAAAACAGAAACTGGGACCCCAAAATCACCCAGGCACCTCAAAATCAGCAACAGGGACCCAAATCAGTAACAGGGACCCCAAAATCAGCAACAAAGACCCCCAAAACACCCAGGAACCCCAAAATCAGCAACAGGGACCCCAAAATCACAAACTGGGACCCCAAAATCACCCAGGGACCCCAAAAACAGCAACAGGGACCCCAAAATCAGCAACTGGGACCCCAAAAACACCCAGGGACACCCTGAAATCAGAAACAGGAACCCCAAAATCACCCAGGGACACCCCAAAAACAGAAACTGGGACCCCCAAACAGAGACAGGGACACCCCAAAATCAGGGACAGGGACCCCAAAATCAGCAACTGGGACCCCAAAACAGACAAGGACCCCCAAACAGAGACAGGAACCCAAAATCAATAACAGGGACCCCAAAATCAGCAACGGGGACCCCGAAATCAGAAACGGGGACCCCAAAATCACCCAGGGACCCCAAAATCAGCAACAGGGACCCAAATCAGTAACAGGGACCCCAAAATCACCAACAAAGACCCCCAAAATACCCAGGGACCCCAAAATCAGCAACAGGAACCCAAAATCACCCAGGGACCCCAAAATCAGCAACGGGGACCCCAAAATCAGCAACAGGGACCCAAAATCACCCAGGGACCCCAAAAACACCCAGGGAACCCAAAATCAATAAGAGAGACACCCCAAAATCAGCAACAGGGACACCCCGAAATCAGGAACAGAGACACCCCAAAAACAGAAACTGGGACCCCCAAACAGAGACAGGGACACCCCAAAATCAGCAACTGGGACCCCAAAATAAGCAACAGGGACCCCAAAAACAGAAACTGGGACCCCAAAATCAGCAACAGGGACCCCAAAAACACCGAGGGACCCCAAAATCAGCAACAGGGACCCCAAAACCAGAAACTGGGCCCCCAAAAACAGAAACAGGGACCCCAGATCAGCAACTGGGACCCCAAAATCAATAACAGGGACCCCAAAAACACCCAGGGACCCAAATCAGAAACCGAGACACCCCAAAACCAGGAACAGCAACAGACACCCCAAATCAGGAGCAGGGACCCCAAAATCAGCAATAGGGACCGCCAAAACAGAGACAGGGACCCCAAAATGAGCCCAGGGTGAACTCAGAGCAGGAAGGGGGGCGTGGCTGTGGGAAATGGGCGTGGCAGGGCAGACTGGGTGTGGCAGTGGGTGTTGCCATGGCAGTGGGTGTGTCAGGGCAGGGTGGGTGTGTCAGTGGGTGTGGCCATGGCAGTGGGTGTGGCTGGGTGAGGTGGGCGTGTCAGTGGGCGTGTCAGTGTTAGTGGGCGTGTCTTACCTGACAAATACCTGCTGGGCAGGGCAGGGCTGGGTGCATGTGTCAGGGTTAGGTGGGTGTGGCAGTGGGTGTGGTCATGGCAGTGGGTGTGTCAGTGGGCGTGTCTCACCTGACGAACAGCACCTGCTGGGCGGGGCAGGGCAGGGTGGGTGTGTCAGTGTTGGGTGTGTCAGTGGGCGTGTCAGGGTTAGGTGGGCGTGTCCGTGTCCGTGTCTCACCTGACAGCACCGGCGGGGTGGGACTGGGTGGGTGTGTCAGTGGGTGTGTCAGTGTTAGGTGGGTGTATCCATGGGTGTGTCAGGGTTAGGTGGGCGTGTCAGTGGGCATGTCAGTGGGCGTGTCAGGAGAGGGTGGGTGTGTCAGTGGGCGTGTCAGGGTTAGGTGGGTGTGTCAGTGGGTGTGCCAGTGTTAGGTGGGTGTGTCAGTCGTGTGTCAGCGCAGAGTGGGCGTGTCAGTGTTAGGTGGGTGTATCCATGGGTGTGTCAGGGTTGGGTGGGTGTCGGTGTGTCAGGGCAGGGTGGGTGTGTCAGTGGGTGTGTCAGGGCAGGGTGGGTGTGTCTCACCTGGTGAACAGCATCTGCTGGGTGGGGCGGGGCTGGGTGGGTGTGTCAGTGTTAGGTGGGCGTGTCAGTGGGCGTGTCTCACCTAACGAACACCTTCTGGGCAGAGCGGGGGTGGGTGTGTCAGTGGGCGTGTCAGGGTTAGGTGGGTGTGTCAGTGTTAGGTGGGTGTGTCAGTGGGCGTGTCAGGACACGGTGGGCGTGTCAGTGTTAGGTGGGTGCATCCATGGGTGTGTCAGTGTTAGGTGGGCGTGTCAGTGGGTGTGTCAGTGTTGGGTGCGTCAGTGGGCGTGTCAGGGTTAGGTGGGTGTGTCAGTGGGCGTGTCTCACCTGACAAACAGCACCTGCTGGGCGGGGCAGAGCTGGGCGGGGCATTGTCAGTGGGTGTGTCAATGCAGGGTGGGTGTGTAAGGTTTAGGTGTGTGTGTCAGTGGGTGTGGTCGTGTCAGTGGGCGTGTCTCACCTGACGAACACCTTCTGGGCAGAGCGGGGCTGGGTGGGTGTGTCAGGGCTAGGTGGGCGTGTCAGTGTTAGGTGGGCGTGTCAGTGGGCGTGTCAGTGTTAGGTGGGCGTATCCATGGGTGTGTCAGGGTTAGGTGGGTGTGTCAGGGTTAGGTGGGCGTGTCAGTGGGTGTGTCCGTGGGCGTGTCAGTGCAGGGTGGGTGTGTCAGTGGGTGTGTCAGGGTTAGGTGGGCGTATCAATGGGTGTGTCAGTGGGCGTGTCCGTGTCCGTGTCTCACCTGACGAACAGCACCTGCTGGGTGGGGCGGGGCTGGGTGGGCGTGTCAGTGGGTGTGTGTTAGGTGGGTGTGTCCGTGTCCGTGTCCGTGTCTCACCTGACGAACAGCACCTGCTGGCCGGGCCGGGGCTGGGTGGGCATGTCAGTGTTAGGTGGGTGTGTCAGTGCAGGGTGGGCATGTCAGTGGGTGTGTCAGTGGGTGTGTCAGTGGGTGTGTCAGTGGGCGTCTCACCTGACGAACAGCACCTGCTGGCCGGGCCGGGGCGTGTCCCGCTGGGCCTCGGCCGCCAGCGCCTCCGCCCGCTGCTCCAGCAGCTTCATCTCGTCCAGGCCGCTCTGCCCCGGGGCCAGGTCGGACACTGCAGCACACAGGGGGGGTCAGGGGGCTCGGGACCCCCCAAAGGACACCCCCATGGACACCTCCATGGCCCCTGGGACCCCCAAAACCCCTGGGACCCCCCCACGGCACCCCCAAAACCCCTGGGACTCCCAAAACCCCTGGGACCCCCCCATGGCACCCCCAGGACTCCCATGGGACCCGGGGCCAGGTCTGACACTGCCACACCTGGGGAGGGGGTCAGGGGGCTCGGGACCCCCCTGGGACCCCCAAAATCCCTGAGACCCCCCCATAGACACCCCCACAGCCCCTGGGACCCCTAAAACCCCTGGGACCCTCCCATGGACACCCCCCGGCATTGGGACCCGTCTGGGATCCCCCCTGTGATCCCTGAGACCCCCAGAGCACCCCCAGGGATCCCCCCATGGCCCCCAAGATCCCCCCAGAGCCCTCAGGACCCCCCCATGGCACCCCCAGGACCCTGTGCCCCTGTGCCTGGCATTCCCATACCTGTGCCCCCCGTGCCCCCCTGTGGGTCCCATACCTGTGCCCCCCCGGCGGTGCCATATCTGTGCCCCCCATGCCCCCCTGTGGGTCCCATACCTGTGCCCCCCTGGCATTGCCATACCTGCGCCCCTCCCTGTGCCCCCTGGCATTCCTGTACCTGTGCCCCTCCCTGTGCCCCCCTGGCACTCCCGTACCTGTGTCCCCTGGCAGTCCCATACCTGTGCCCCCCATGCCCCCTGGCACTCCCGTACCTGTGCCCCCCCGATGCAGTACCTGTGCCCCCCATGCCCCCTGGCATTCCTGTACTTGTGCCCCCCCAGTCCCGTACCTGTGCCCCCCCCATGCCCCCTGGCATTCCCATCACCTGTGCCCCCTGGCACTGCCATACCTGTGCCGGTGGCGCTGCCCGACACCTTGAGCATCTGCGAGGCCATGAAGTTGACCTGGGTGTTGTAGGTGGCCTGGACGCTGCGCTTGATCCGCAGCATCTCCCGGATGGTGTCCTCGTTGCCGTGGCGGATCTCAAACTCCTTCCAGGTCTGCCAGAAACTGCCCGTGATCTGGGACAGACGGACAGACAGACATCGTCAGCATCTCCTGCCAGAAACTGCCCGTGATCTCGGACAGACAGACAGACACATCATCAGTGTCTCCCGGATGGTGTCCTCGTTCCCGTGGCGGATCTCAAACTCCTTCCAGGTCTGCCAGAAACTGCCCGTGATCTGAGGGATGGACAGACGGACAGACACATCGTCAGCGTCTCCTGCCAGAAACTGCCCGTGATCTGGGACAGACAGACAGACAGACAGACAGATCATCAGTGTCTCAAACTCCTGCCAGGTCTGCCAGAAACTGCCCGTGATCTGGGACAGACAGACAGACAGACGGACAGACAGATCGTCAGCGTCTCAAACTCCTTCCAGGTCTGCCAGAAACTGCCCGTGATCTGACAGACAGACAGACGGACAGACAGACAGGGTCAGCGTCTCAAACTCCTGCCAGAAACTGCCCGTGATCTGACAGACGGACAGACAGAGAGACAGACAGACATCGTCAGCGTCTCCTGCCAGAAACTGCCCGTGATCTGGGACAGACAGATGGACAGACAGACAGCATCAGCATCTCAAACTCCTGCCAGAAACTGCCCATGATCTGACAGACAGACAGACAGACAGATCATCAGCGTCTCCCGGATGGTGTCCTCGTTGCCATGGCGGATCTCAAACTCCTTCCAGGTCTGCCAGAAACTGCCCGTGATCTGAGGGATGGACAGACAGACAGACAGGATCAGCATCTGCCAGAAACTGCCTGTGATCTGGGACAGACAGACAGACAGATCATCAGCATTTCCCAGATGGTGTCCTCGTTGCCGTGGCGGATCTCGAACTCCTTCCAGGTCTGCCAGAAACTGCCCGTGATCTGAGGGATGGACAGACAGACAGACATCGTCAGCATCTCCTGGCAGAAACTGCCCGTGATCTGAGGGATGGACAGACAGACGGACAGACAGATCATCAGCATCTCCCGGATGGTGTCCTCGTTGCCGTGGCGGATCTCAAACTCCTTCCAGGTCTGCCAGAAACTGCCCGTGATCTGACAGACGGACAGACACACAGACAGACAGACAGACAGACAGACAGGATCAGCATCTCCTGCCAGAAACTGCCTGTGATCTGAGAGACGGACAGACAGACAGACAGACACACAGACAGGGTCAGTGTCTCAAACTCCTTCCAGGTCTGCCAGAAACTGCCCGTGATCTGAGAGATGGACAGACAGACAGACAGACAGACAGACATCGTCAGCATCTCCTGCCAGAAACTGCCCGTGATCTGAGAGACGGACAGACAGACAGACAGACAGATCATCAGCATCTCAAACTCCTTCCAGGTCTGCCAGAAACTGCCCGTGATCTGACAGACGGACAGACAGACAGACAGACAGACAGACACATCGTCAGCGTCTCAAACTCCTGCCAGGTCTGCCAGAAACTGCCCGTGATCTGACAGACAGACAGACAGACAGACAGATCATCAGTGTCTCAATCTCCTGCCAGAAACTGCCCGTGATCTGACAGACGGACAGACAGACAGACAGACAGATCATCAGTGTCTCAATCTCCTGCCAGAAACTGCCCGTGATCTGAGAGATGGACAGACAGACAGACAGACAGACAGACATTGTCAGCATCTCCTGCCAGAAACTGCCCGTGATCTGACAGACGGACGGACAGACAGATCATCAGTGTCTCCTGCCAGAAACTGCCCATGATCTGGGACAGACAGACAGACAGACAGACGGACAGGGTCCATCCATCCCAGTCCCCCCAGTCTCACCCTGGGGTCACAGATCTGGGAGCAGTGGTGTCCCCAGTCCCTCCCAGTATATCCCAGTCAGTCTCACCCTAGGATCGCATATCTGGGAGCAGTGAGTGTCCCCAGTATATCCCAGTATATCCCAGTCCCTCCCAGTATATCCCAGTACATCCCAGTCCATCTCACCCGTGGGTCACAGATCTGGGAGCAGTGGTGTCCCCAGTGTCCCCAGTATATCCCAGTCCCTCCCAGTATATCCCAGTCCATCCCAGTATCCCCAGTCTCACCCTAGGATCACAGATCTGGGAGCAGTGAGTGTCCCCAGTCCCTCCCAGTTCCTCCCAGTCCTTCCCAGTCCATCCCAGTATATCCCAGTCCCCCCAGTCTCACCCGTGGGTCACAGATCTGGGAGCAGTGGTGTCCCCAGTGTCCCCAGTCCCTCCCAGTCCATCCCAGTATATCCCAGTATATCCCAGTGTCCTGAGTCTCACCTGTGGGTCACAGATCTGCCCCTCCCAGTGTCCCCAGTCCCTCCCAGTATATCCCAGTATATCCCAGTCAGTCTCACCCGTGGGTCACATATCTGGGAGCAGTGGTGTCCCCAGTCCCTCCCAGTCCCTCCCAGTCCCTCCCAGTCCCTCCCAGTCCATCCCAGTCCATCCCAGTATCCCCAGTCTCACCCTGGGGTCGCAGATCTGCGAGCAGTGGTGTCCCCAATCCCTCCCAGTCCCTCCCAGTATATCCCAGTATATCCCAGTATGTCTCACCCTAGGATCACAGATCTGGGAGCAGTGGTGTCCCCAGTATATCCCAGTATATCCCAGTCTCACCCTAGGATCACATATCTGGGAGCAGTAGGTGTCCCCAGTCCCTCCCAGTCCATCCCAGTATCCCCAGTCAGTCTCACCCGTGGGTCACAGATCTGGGAGCAGTGAGTGTCCCAATGTCCCCAGTCCCCTCCCAGTACATCCCAGTATATCCCAGTCCATCCCAGTCTGTCTCACCCTAGGATCGCATATCTGGGAGCAGTGGGTATCCCCAGTATATCCCAGTATATCCCAGTATCCCCAGTCTCACCCTGCGATCACAGATCTGGGAGCAGTGGTGTCCCCAGTCCCTCCCAGTCCCTCCCAGTCCATCCCAGTCCCCCCAGTCTCACCCGTGGGTCGCAGATCTGTCTCTCCCAGTGTCCCCAGTCCATCCCAGTCCCTCCCAGTCCCTCCCAGTCCCCCCAGTCTCACCCTGGGGTCACATATCTGGGAGCAGTGGTGTCCCCAGTATATCCCAGTATATCCCAGTCCATCCCAGTATATCCCAGTCCCTCCCAGTCCATCCCAGTCCCCCCAGTCTCACCCTAGGGTCACATATCTGTGAGCAGTAGGTGTAGATGGCGCGCGCCCGATCCACCTCGCCCAGCTTGCACTCCATGTCGGCGAAGCGCAGGCACAGCTCCCGCGCCGCGTCGTCCGCCAGCACCTGCGGGGACACGGGCACACCTGTGCCACCTGTGCCCACCTGGGACACCCAGCACCTGCGGGGACACGGGCACACCTGGCACACCTGTGCCCACCTGGGACACCCAGCACCTGCGGGGACACGGGCACACCTGTGCCACCTGTGCCAGCTGGGCACACCTGTGACACCTGGGACACCCAGCACCTGCGGGGACATGGGCACACCTGTGCCACCTGTGCCAGCTGGGCACACCTGGGACACCTGTGCCACCTGTGCCACCCAGCACCTGCGGGGGACACGGGCACACCTGTGCCACCTGGGCACACCTGGCACACCTGTGACACTTGGGACACCCAACACCTGTGACACCTGTGCCAGCTGTGCCAGCTGTGCCCACCTGGGACACCTGTGACACTTGGGACACCCAGCACCTGTGGCATCTGTGGCATCTGTGCCAGCTGGGCACACCTGGGACACCTGTGACACCTGGGACACCCAGCACCTGCCGGGACACACCTGTCACACCTGTGCCACCTGTGCCCACCTGGGACACCCAGCAGCTGCAGGGACACACCTGGCACAGGTGCTGCGTCATCGCCCAGCACCTGCCGGGACAGCGACACACCTGTGACACCTGTGCCAGCTGTGCCCACCTGTGCCACCCAGCACCGGCCGGGACACGGGCACTGACACACCTAGCACACCTGTGCCACCCAGCACCTGTGACACCTGTGCCAGCTGTGCCACCCAGCACCTGCCAGGACACAGGCACTGACACGCCTGTCACACCTGGCACACGTGGCACACCTGTGCCACCCAGCAGCTGCTAGGACACACCTGTCACACCTGTGCCACCTGTGCCAGCTGGGACACCTGTGACACCCAGCACCTGCCAGGGACACGCCTGTCACACCTGTGCCCACCTGTGCCACCTGTGCCAGCTGGGACACCTGTGACACCCACCACCTGTGACACCTGTGCCAGCTGTGCCCACCTGTGCCACCCAGCACCTGTGACACCTGTGCCAGCTGGGCACACCTGTGCCACCCAGCACCTGTGACACCTGTGCCAGCTGTGCCAGCTGGGACACCTGTGCCACCCAGCACCTGCCAGGGACACGCCTGTTCACACCTGGGACACCTGTGCCAGCCTGAGCTCGGCTGCCCACCGGAGGTAGATGTGGAACCCAGCCCAGGTGTGTGCCCAGGTGTGTGCCAGGTGTGTGCCCAGGTGTGTGCCCAGGTGTGTGCCCAGGTGAGTGCCCACCTCGATGGCTCTCTGGTAGATGGGGCGGGTGTGGGTGACCCCGAAGAGCTCGGCCGCCCGCCGGATGTAGATGTGGAACCCCAGCCCCAGGTGTGCCCAGGTGTGTGCCCAGGTGTGCCCAAGTGTGTGCCCAGGTGTGCCAGCTGTGCCAGCTGTGCCAGGCGGGTACCTCGATGGCTCTCTGGTAGATGGGGCGGGTGTGGGTGACCCCGAAGAGCTCGGCGGCGCGCCGGATGTAGATGTGGAACCCAGCCCAGGTGTGTGCCCAGGTGTGTGCCCAGGTGTGTGCCAGCTGTGCCCAGGTGTGCCCAGCTGTGCCAGGTGTGCCAGGTGTGCCCAGGTGTGTGCCAGCTGTGCCCAGGTGTGTGCCCAGGTGTGCCAGGTGTGCCCAGGTGTGCCCAGGTGTGTGCCCAGGTGTGTGCCCAGGTGTGCCAGGCGGGTACCTCGATGGCTCTCTGGTAGATGGGGCGGGTGTGGGTGACCCCGAAGAGCTCGGCCGCCCGCCGGATGTAGATGTGGAACCCAGCCCAGGTGTGTGCCCAGGTGTGTGCCCAGGTGTGTGCCCAGGTGTGTGCCCAGGTGTGTACCCAGGTGTGCCAGGTGTGTGCCCAGCTGTGCCCAGGTGTGCCCAGGTGTGTGCCCACCTCGATGGCTCTCTGGTAGATGGGGCGGGTGTGGGTGACCCCGAAGAGCTCGGCGGCGCGCCGGATGTAGATGTGGAACCCAGCCCCAGGTGTGTGACCAGGTGTGTGCCCAGGTGTGCCCAGGTGTGTGCCCAGGTGTGCCCAGGTGTGCCAGGGTGTGCCAGGTGTGCCCAGGTGTGTGCCCAGCTGTGCCCAGGTGTGTGCCCAGGTGTGTGCCCAGGTGTGCCAGGTGTGTGCCCAGGTGTGTGCCCAGGTGTGCCAGGTGTGCCCAGGTGTGTGCCCAGGTGTGCCCAGGTATGTGCCCAGGTGTGCCCAGGTGTGCCCAGGTGTGTGCCCAGGTGTGTGCCCAGGTGTGCCCAGGTGTGCCCAGGTGTGTGCCCAGGTGTGCCCAGGTGTGTCCCCAGCTGTGCCCAGGTGTGCCAGGTGTGCCCAGGTGTGTGCCCAGGTGTGTGCCCAGGTGTGTGCCAGGTGTGTGCCCAGGTGTGCCCAGGTGTGTGCCAGGTGCCCCCAGGTGTGCCCAGGTGTGCCCAGGTGTGCCAGCTGTGCCCAGGTGTGCCAGGTGTGCCCAGGTGTGTGCCCAGGTGTGTGCCCAGGTGTGTGCCAGGTGTGCCAGCTGTGCCCAGCTGTGCCCAGGTGCCCACCTCGATGGCTCTCTGGTAGATGGGGCGGGTGTGGGTGACCCCGAAGAGCTCGGCTGCCCGCCGGATGTAGATGTGGAACCCAGCCCAGGTGTGTGCCCAGGTGTGTGCCCAGGTGTGTGCCCAGGTGTGCCCAGGTGTGCCCAGGTGTGTGCCCAGGTGTGCCAGCTGTGCCCAGGTGTGCCCAGGTGTGTGCCCAGGTGTGCCCAGGTGTGCCCAGGTGTGTGCCCAGGTGTGCCAGGCGTGCCCAGGTGTGCCCAGGTGTGTGCCCAGGTGTGCCAGCTGTGCCAGGTGTGCCCGGCGGGTACCTCGATGGCTCTCTGGTAGATGGGGCGGGTGTGGGTGACCCCGAAGAGCTCGGCCGCCCGCCGGATGTAGATGTGGAACCCAGCCCAGGTGTGTGCCCAGGTGTGTGCCCAGGTGTGTGCCCAGGTGTGCCCAGGTGTGTGCCCAGGTGTGTGCCCAGGTGTGCCAGCTGTGCCCAGGTGCCCACCTCGATGGCTCTCTGGTAGATGGGGCGGGTGTGGGTGACCCCGAAGAGCTCGGCGGCGCGCCGGATGTAGATGTGGAACATGTCGCGCTGCTGCTCGGGCGGCACCGCCCGCGTGCCCCGCTCGTACACGGCCATGGCGCGGCGCGCCAGCCCAAACTGCTCCTCCAGCCGCGCGTACAGCAGGTAGATGGCTGCCGGACAGACGGACGGACAGGGACAGGGGGACAGGGACAGACGGACAGGGACAGACAGGGGACGGGGGGACAGACAAGGACAGCGGGACAGACGGGGGACAGGGATAAGGACAGGGGGATAGACATAAAGCAGACGAGGGACAGGGACAGACAGACAGACAGGGACAGACGGGGGACAGGGACAGATGGACAGACAGACAGACAGGGACAGACGGGGGACAGGGATAGGAGGGGATATGGATAGGGGACAGGGACAGGGGGACAGACAGGGACAGACAGGGGCAGGGATAGGGGACAGGGACAGGGGGACAAGGACAGATGGACAGACAGGGATAGGGGACAGGGACAAGGGGACAGACCAGGACAGACGGGGGACAGGGATAGGAGACAGACGGACGGACAGACAGGGACAGACGGGGGACAAGGACAGATGGACAGACAGGGACAGACGGGGGACAGGGATAAGGACAGGGGACAGATGGACAGACGGGACAGGGATAGGGGACAGGGACAGAGAGACGGACAGGGACAGACAGACAGGGACAGACAGGGGACAGGGACAGATGGACAGACAGGGACAGACGGACAGGGACAGACAGGGGAAAAGGACAGATGGACGGACAGGGATAGGGGACAGACAGACGGACGGACAGACAGGGGTCAGGGATAGGGGACAGGGACAGGGGGACAGAAAAGGACAGACGGGGGACAGGGACAAGGGGACAGACAAGGGACAGGGATAGGGGACAGGGGGATAAGGACAGATGGACAGGGACAGACGGACAGGGACAGACGGGGGACAGGGACAGGGACAGACAGACGGACAGGGACAGACAGGGACAGGAACAGGGGGACAGGGACAGATGGACAGACCGAGACAGACAGGGGACAGGGGTAGCGGACAGGGGGACAGAAAGGGACAGACAGGAGACAGGGACAGATGGACGGACAGGGACAGGGGGACAAACCAGGACAGATGGGGGACAGGGATAGGGGACAGACAGGGATAGGGGACAGGGACAGGGGGACAGACAGGGACATAGGGACACAGGGAGAGGGACAGGGACAGATGGACAGACCGGGACAGACGGGGGACAGTAAGGGACAGGGACATGGGGACAAACCAGGACAGATGGGGGACAGGGATAGGGGACAGACAGGGATAGGGGACAGGGACAGGGGGACAGACAGGGACATAGGGACACAGGGAGAGGGACAGGGACAGATGGACAGACCGGGACAGACGGGGGACAGTAAGGGACAGGGACATGGGGACAGGGACAGGTAGAGGAGACAGTGAGGGGACAGCCAGGGAATAGGGAGGGGACAGGAGGACAAGAACAGGGACAGGGAGGGGACAGTGAGGGGACAGACAGGGACAAGGGACAGCATCCCCTGCGTCCCCAATGTCCCCAATGTCATCAGTGCCCCCCCATGTCCCCAATGCCCCCCAATGTCCCCGATGTCCCCAATGTCCCCTAATCCCCCCATGTCCCCATATCCCCCAATGTCCCCAATGTCCCCCAACATCCCCAATGTCCCCAATGCCCCCCATGTCCCCAATGTCCCCAACGCCCCCAATCCCCCCAATGTCCCCAACGCCCCCAATCCCCCCAATGCCCCCTATCCCCAACGCCCCTTGATGTCCCCAATGTCCCCACTCCCTCTCTTGTCCCCATATGCCCCCATGTCCCCAATGTCCCCATTGCCCCCCATGTCCCCAATGTCCCCCAACGTCCCCAATGTCCCCACTCCCCCCATGTCCCCACTGCCCCTGCTGCCCCTCGTGTCCCCAATGTCCCCCACGCCCCCCATGTCCCCGATGTCCCCAACGTTCCCATTGTCCCCAATGCCTCCAACATCCCCAACGTCCTCCATGTCCCCCATGTCCTCAATGTCCCCAAAAACTCCAATGTCCCCAATGTCCCCCCCATGTCCCCAATGCCCTCAATGTCCCAGTGTCCCCAATGTCCCTGTATCCCCCAATGTCCCCAATGCCCCCCATGTCCCCCAACATCCCCAATGTCCCAACGTCCCCACTGCCACCCATGTCCCCACTGCCACTGATGCCCCTCATGTCCCCGATGTCCCCACTGCCCCTCATGTCCCCAACGTCCCCAGGGCCCTCCCCTGTCCCCAATGCCCCCCAATGTCCCCAGTGCCCCCTATCCCAAATGCCCCTTGATGTCCCCAATGTCCCCACTCCCTCCCGTGCCCCCATATGCCCCCATGTCCCCAATGTCCCCACTCCCCCCATGTCCCCAATGTCCCCCAGTGTCCCCATATCCCCAATGTGTCCCCATGCTCCTGATACCCCCCATGTCCCCGATGTCCCCACTGCCCCCCATGTCCCCAATGTCCCCAGTGCCCTTCCCTGTCCCCAATGTCCTCAATGTCCCCCAACGCCCCCAATGTCCCCACTCCCCCCATGTCCCCACTGCCCCTGATGCCCCTCAGGTCCCCAATGTCCCCACTCCCTCCCATGTCCCCAATGTCCCCCAACACCCCCAATGTCCCCATATCCCCCAGTGTCCCCATATCCCCCAATGTGTCCCCATGCCCCCATTGCCCCCCATGTCCCCAGTGCCCCCACTGCCCCCCATGTCCCCCATGTCCCCAGTGCTCTCCCCTGTCCCCGATGTCCCCACTCCCTCCCATGTCCCCAATGTCCCCCAACATCCCCAATGTCCCCACTGCCCCAATGTCCCCATATCCCCCAGTGTCCCCATATCCCCCAATGTGTCCCCATGCCCCCGATGCCCCCCATGCCCCCACTGCCCCCCATGTCCCCAATGCTCCCACTGCCCCCATGTCCCCGATGTCCCCAGTGCCCCCCATGTCCCCAATGTCCCCAGTGTCCTCCCCTGTCCCCAATGTCCCCAGTGTCCTCCCCTGTCCCCAATGTCCCCACTGCCCCCCATGTCCCCAGTGCCCCCATTGCCCCCCATGTCCCCAATGTCCCCAATGCCCCCCATGTCCCCAGTGCCCCCGTTGCCCCCCATGTCCCCAATGTCCCCACTGCCCCCCGTGTCCCCAATGTCCCCACTGCCCCCCATGTCCCCGATGTCCCCAATGCCCTCCCCTGTCCCCGATGTCCCCAATGCCCTCCCCTGTCCCCTGTCCTACTCTTGGCGTGCTGGGGGGGGCACCCGTCCAGCGCCTGCTCGAAGAGGTCCCGGGCCCGCTCCAGCTTCCGGCCCCCGTAACGGGCCACGAACTTAGACAGGTACGTGAGCCACAGGTCCCCGACGTGCGGCCAGCGGAACAGCGCGATGCCGCGCTCGTACGCCTAAGGGGACATTGGGACATTGGGGACATTGGGGACATGGTGACATTGGGGACACTGGGGACAGTGACATGGCAGAGGGACACCAGTGGAACAGCACGATACCGCGCTCGTACGCCTGCGGGACATGGGGGACATCAGCATGGGGACATGGTGACACCACAGGGACAGCGCGATGCCACGCTCGTACGCCTGCAGGGACATTGGGACATTGGGGACATTGGGGACATCAGCATGGGGACACTGGGGACATGGTGACATGAGCGGAACAGCGCGATGCTGCGCTCGTAGGCCTGCGGGACATGGGGACATTGGGGACATTGGGGACATCAGTGTCACCAGTGGAACAGCGCGATGCCACGTTCGTACGCCTGTGGGGACATTGGGGACATCAGCATGGGGACATTGGGGACATGGTGACACCAGCGGAACAGCGCGATGCCGCGCTCGTACGCCTGTGGGACATTGGGGACATTGGGGACATTGGGGACAGTGACATGGCAGAGGGACACCAGCGGAACAGCGCGATGCCGCGCTCGTACGCCTAAGGGACATGGGGACATTGGGGACATTGGGGACATCAGCAGGGGGACATTGGGGACATTGGGGACATCAGCAAGGGGACACAGCATCACCACAGGAACAGCGCGATGCCGCACTCGTACGCCTGGGGGACATTGGGGACATCAGCAGGGGGACATTGGGGACATCAGTGCCACCACAAGAACAGCGTGATGCCACTCTCATACTTCCGTGGTGACATGGGGACACTGGCATAGGGACATGGGGACACTGGCACAGGGACACAGTGCCACCACCAGGACAGTGCGATGCCCCGCCCGTGTGCCCGTCGGGACACCCTTGTGAGCCACAGGGTCACTGCGGTGTCCCCAATCCCTCCTGGGGTGTCCCCAATGCCCTCCTGGGGGGTCCCCAACCCCTCTGGGTGTCCCCAACCCCTCTGGGTGTCCCCATCCCCCTGCTGTGCCGGGCTGTCCCTGCAGTGTCCCAGAGTGTCCCCAGCTGTCCCAGCAGTGTCCCTGCAGTGTCCCCATGTCACCTTGAAGCTGTCCCCAAAGTGGCCATGCTCTCCCAGCCCCCCCAGTGTCCCCAGTGTTCCTGGCTGTCCCTATCTGTCCCCAGTGTCCCTGCAGTGTGCCTGCAGTGTCCCCAGTGTCACCTTGAAGCTATCCCAGCTCCTTTAGTGTCCCCAGCTGTCCCCATTGTCCCTGACTGTCTCTAGTGTCCCCAGCGGTCCCTGCAGTGTCCCAGAGTGTCCCCAGCTGTCCCCGCAGTGTCCCCAGTGTCACCTTGAAGCTGTCCTCGAAGCGGCCAAGCTCCTCCAGCTCCCCAGTGTCCCTTATCTGTCCCCAGTGTCCCTTATCTGTCCCCATTGTCCCCAGCGGATGTCTTGGGGATGTCCCCATTGTCACCTTGAAGCTGTCCTCGAAGCGGCCGTGCTCCTCCAGCTCCCCCAGTGTCCCCATCTGTCCCTATCTGTCCCCACCTGTCCCTGCAGTGTCCCCAGCTGTCCCTGCAGTGTCCCTGCAGTGTCCCCATGTCACCTTGAAGCTGTCCTCGAAGCGGCCGTGCTCCCCCAGCTCCCCCAGTGTCCCCATTGTCCCCGGCTGTCCCTGGCTGTCCCTGCAGTGTCCCCATTGTCCCTGGCTGTCCCTGCAGTGTCTCTGGCTGTCCCTATCTGTCCCCAACTGTCCCCAGTGTCCCTGGCTGTCCCTGGCTGTCCCTGCAGTGTCCCCAGTGTCCCTGGCTGTCCCTGCAGTGTCCCTGCAGTGTCCCCAGCTGTCCCAGCAGTGTCCCCATGTCACCTTGAAGCTGTCCTTGAAGCGGCCATGCTCCTCCAGCTCCCCCAGTGTCCCCATTGTCCCCATTGTCACCTTGATGCTGTCCTCGAAGCGGCCATGCTCCCCCAGCTCCCCCAGTGTCCCCATTGTCCCTGGCTGTCCCTGCAGTGTCCCTGGCTGTCCCCAGCTGTCCCCAGTGTCCCTGCAGTGTCCCCAGCTGTCCCTGCAGTGTCCCTGGCTGTCCCCATTGTCACCTTGAAGCTGTCCTCGAAGCGGCCATGCTCCTCCAGCTCCCCCCAGCGTCCCCAGTGTTCCTGGCTGTCCCCGGCTGTCCCCAGTGTTCCCAGCTGTCCCTGCAGTGTCCCCAGTGTCCCCAGCTGTCCCTGCAGTGTCCCAGCAGTGTCCCCATGTCACCTTGAAGCTGTCCTCGAAGCGGCCGTGCTCCCCCAGTGTCCCTATCTGTCCCCATTGTCCCCAGCTGTCCCTGTAGTGTCCCCAGCACTGTCCCCAGCTGTCCCTGCAGTGTCCCCATGTCACCTTGAAGCTGTCCTCAAAGCAGCCGTGCTCCTCCAGCTCCCCCAGTGTCCCCATTGTCCCTGGCTGTCCCCAGCTGTCCCTGCAGTGTCCCTGGCTGTCCCCATTGTCACCTTGAAGCTGCCCTCGAAGCGGCCGTGCTCCCCCAGCTGTCCCCATCTGTCCCTATCTGTCCCCAGTGTCCCTGGCTGTCCCCAGCTGTTCCTGGCTGTCCCTGCAGTGTCTCTGGCTGTCCCTGGCTGTCCCTGCAGTGTCCCCAGCTGTCCCTGCAGTGTCCCCATTGTCACCTTGAAGCTGTCCTCGAAGCGGCCGTGCTCCTCCAGCTCCCCCGGTGTCCCCATCTGTCCCTATCTGTCCCCATTGTCCCTGGCTGTCCCTGGCTGTCCCTGCAGTGTCCCCAGCTGTCCCAGCAGTGTCCCCAGCTGTCCCTGCAGTGTCCCCAGTGTCCCCAATGTCCCCCATTGTCACCTTGAAGCTGTCCTCGAAGCGGCCGTGCTCCTCCAGCTCCCCCAGTGTCCCCATTGCCCCTGGCTGTCACTGCAGTGTCCCTGGCTGTCCCCAGCTGTCCCTGGCTCTCCCTGCAGTGTCCCCAGCTGTCCCTGGCTGTCCCTGCAGTGTCCCCAGTGTCCCCAATGTCCCCATTGTCACCTTGAAGCTGTCCTCGAAGCGGCCGTGCTCCTCCAGCAGCAGGGCGTAGTTGATGACGATCTGGGGGGGTGGCGATGCGCAGGTCCAGGATGCGCTCGTACACACTGCGGGTGGACTTGGGGACACAACAGGGGACACAGGGGACAGCAGGGACACAGGGGACAGCAAGGGACAGAGGGGGACACCAGGGGACAGCAGGGGACAGCAGGGGACACAGGGACAGGGGGACAGTGACGCAGGGGGGCAGCAGGGGACACAGGGGACAGCAGAGACAGCAGTGACAGCAGGGAGACACAGGGGACAGCAAGGGACACAGGGGACACAGCGGACAGAACAGGGGACACAGGGGAGAGCAGGGGACAGCAGGGACACAGGGGGACACAGGGGACACAGGGGACACAGGGGACACGACAGGGACAGCAGGGGACAGCACGGACACAGGGGACACGGGAGACAGCAGGGGGACAGCAGGGGACAACAGGGACACAGGGGACAGCAGGGACACAGGGGACAGCAGGGGGACAGCAGGGGGACAGAGGGGACAGCAGGGACACAGGGGACACAGGGGACAACAGGGGATGGCAGGGGATGGCAGGGACACAGGGGACACAGGGGACAGCAGGGGATGGCAGGGGATGGCAGGGACACAGGGGACACAGGGGACAGCAGGGGATGGCAGGGGATGGCAGGGACACAGGGGACAGCAGGGGACAGCAGGGACACAGGGGACACAACAGGGGACACAGGGGACACAGGAGACAGCAGGGGACAGCAGGGACACAGGGGACAGCAGGGACACAGGGGACAGAGGGGACACGGTGGACAACAGGGGACACAGGGGACACAGGGGGACAGCAGGGACACAGAGGGGACACCAGGGGGACAGCAGGGGGACAGAGGGGACAGCAGGGACACAGGGGGACAGAGGGGACAGCAGGGGACAGCAGGGACACCAGGGGACAGAGGGGAACAGCAGGGGGACAGAGGGGGACACCAAGGGGGACAGAGAGGACAGCAGGGACACAGGGGACACAAGGGACAGCAGGAGACAGGGACAGGGGGACAGGGACATGGGGACACCAGGGGACAGGGATGGGGACAGGGACAGAGCAGACATGGGGACATGGGGATAGAGGGACACCAGGGGGACATGGGGACACCAGGTGACAGGGATGGGCACAGGGACAGGGACAGGGGGACGGAGACAGGGGACACCGGGGGACACCAGGGGACAGGGACAGGAGGGGACAGGGACAGAGGGGACAGGGACAGAGGGGACAGGGACAGAGGGGACAGCAGGGGGACATAGAGACAGGGACATGGGGACACCAGGGGACAGGGATGGGGACAGGGACACCAGAGGGACAGAGGGGACACCAGGGGACAGGGACACCACAGGACAGAGAGCACAGGGACAGGGGGACAGAGGGGACACGGGAACAGCAAGGGGACACCAGGGGGGACATGGGGACAGGGACAGGGATGGGGGAGAGAGGGGACAAGGACATGGGGACACGGGGGACATGGGGACACAGGGGGACAGGGATGGGGACGGAGGGAGGGACAGGGGGACACAGGGACAGAGGGGGACAGCGAGGTCACACCATGTGCCCACAGCAACGCCACGTCCCAGGTCTGCCCCACAGGCAGCCTGGCGCCCCCCGTGCCCACCCCCGATGTCCCCAGGTGTCCCCAAGGTGTCCCCCCACATCAACCCGTGTGTGCCCCAGCTGCCCCAAGGTGTCCCCATGGCGTCCCCATGTCCCCAAGGTGCCCAGGTGTGTGCCCAGGTGTGCCTAGGTGTGTGCCCAGGTGTGTCCCCCATGTCCCCAGGTGTGTGCCCAGGTGTGCCCAGGTGTGTCCCCATGTGCCCGGGTGTGTCCCCAGGTGTGCCCAGGTGTGTGCCCAGGTGTGTCCCTGTCCCCAGGTGTGTGCCCAGGTGTGTGCCCAGGTGTGTGCCCAGGTGTGTCCCTGTCCCCAGGTGTGTCCCCAGGTGTGTGCCCAGGTGTGTCCAGGTGTGTCCCCAGGTGTGTGCCCAGGTGTGTCCCTGTCCCCAGGTGTGTGCCCAGGTGTGTGCCCAGGTGTGTGCCCAGGTGTGTCCCCATGTCCCCAGGTGTGTGCCCAGGTGTGTGCCCACCTGGAAGGTGCCCAGGCTCTCCTCCAGGTCGGCCAGCATCGCCCACACCCATCCCTGTGTGCCCAGCTGTCCCCAGGTGTGTGCCCAGGTGTACCCAGGTGTGCCCAGGTGTGTTCCCAGGTGTCCCCAGGTGTGTGCCCATGTCCCCAAGGTGCCCCAGGTGTGCCCAGGTGTGTGCCCATGTCCCCAGGTGTGTCCCCAGCTGTCCCCAGGTGTGTGCCCAGGTGTGCCCAGGTGTGTCCCCATGTCCCCAGGTGTGTGCCCAGGTGTGCCCACCTGGAAGGTGCCCAGGCTCTCCTCCAGGTCGGCCAGCATCGCCCACACCCATCCCTGTGTGCCCAGCTGTCCCCAGGTGTGCCCAGGTGTGCCCAGGTGTGTCCCCATGTCCCCAGGTGTGTGCCCAGGTGTGCCCACCTGGAAGGTGCCCAGGCTCTCCTCCAGGTCGGCCAGCATCGCCCACACCCATCCCTGTGTGTCCCTGTCCCCAGGTGTGTGCCCAGGTGTGCCCAGGTGTGTCCCCAGGTACATCCCCATGTCCCCAGGTGTGTCCCCATGTCCCCAGGTGTGTGCCCAGGTGTACCCAGGTGTGCCCAGGTGCGTGCCCAGGTGTGTGCCCATGTCCCCATGTGTGTCCCCAGGTGTGTCCCCAGGTGCCAGGTGCCCCAGGTGTGTGCCCAGGTGTGTGCCCACCTGGAAGGTGCCCAGGCTCTCCTCCAGGTCGGCCAGCATCACCCACACCCATCCCTGTGTGCCCAGCTGTCCCCAGGTGTGTGCCCAGGTGTGTGCCCATGTCCCCAGACGTGTCCCCAGGTGTCCCCAGGTGTGTGCCCAGGTGTGTGCCCACCTGGAAGGTGCCCAGGCTCTCCTCCAGGTCTGCCAGCATCGCCCACACCCGCAGGTTTTTGTAGAGCCGGTTCTGCACGGGCTCCGAGCTGTCGAAGTACTCGGCCCGGCGGGACGGGAGAGCCGTGGCTTTCTGGGGGAAAAAACGGGGGGGAAAACGGTCAAAATGGGAAAATTGGGGAAAATTGGGAAATGGGGGAAAACGGTCAAAATGGGGGGGAAAATGGGGGGAAAATGGTCAAAATGGGGAAAACTGGGGGAAAATGGTCAAAATGGGGAAAATGGGGGAAAATGGTCAAAATGGGGAAATGGGGGAAAATGGTCAAAATGGGGGAAAGATGGGGGGAAAACGGTCAAAATGGGGAAAACTGGGGGAAAAAATGAGAAAAATGAGAAAATAAGAGTAAAAAAGAGAGAAAAAAAGGGTGGGAAAAAGGGGGAAAGGAGGGAAAGGAGGGAAATGGGGAAAATGGGGGAAAATGGGAAAATGGGGGAAAAATGGGGGAGAAATGGGGAAAATGGGGGAAAACTGGGGGGAAGATGGGGGAAAATGGGGAAAAATGGTCAAAATTGGGAAAATTGGGGGAAAAAATGAGGAAAAAATGAGAAAAAAAGAGAGAAAAAAAGGGCGGGGGAAAAGGGGGAAAAAGGGGGGAAGGAGGGAAAGGAGGGAAATGGGAGGAAATTATGAAGACGGGGGAAAACGGTCAAAATGGGGAAAAACTGGGGGAAAAAATGAGGAAAAAATGAGAAAAAAAGAGGTAAAAAAGAGAGAAAAAAAGGGGCGGGGAAAAGGGGGAAAAGGGGAAAAAGGGGGGAAGGAGGGAAAGGAGGGAAAAATGGGGGAAATGGGGAAAATGGGGAAAATGGGAGAAAATGGTCAAAATGGGAAAAATTGGGGGGAAAAATTGAGGAAAAAAATGAGAAAAAAAGAGTACAAAAGAGAGAAAAAAAGGGCGGGAAAAAGGGGGAAAAGGGGGAAAAGGGGGGAAGGAGGGAAAGGAGGGAAATGGGGGGAAAATGGTGAAAAAGGGGGAAATGGGGGAAAATGGGGGGAAAATGGTCAAAATGGGAAAAATTGAGGAAAAAATGAGAAAAAAACGAGTAAAAAAGAGAGAAAAAAAGGGCGGGAAAAAGGGGGGAAGGAGGGAAAGGAGGGAAATGGGGAAAATGGGGGAAATGGGGGAAAATGGGAAAATGGGGAAATGGGGGAAAACTGGGGGGAAAATGGGGAAAAATGGGGGAAAATGGTCAAAATGGGGGAAAATGGGGGAAAATGGGGGAAATTGGGGGAAAAAATGAGGAAAAAATGAGAAAAAAAGAGTAAAAAAGAGAAAAAAAAAGGGCGGGGAAAAAGGGGGAAAAAGGGGAAAAAGGGGGGAAATGGGAAAATGGGGAAAATGGGGAAAATGGGGGAAATGGGGGGAAAATGGGAAAATGGGGGAAAAGGGAAAAATGGGGGGAAAATGGGGAAATGGTGGAAAATGGGGAAATGGGGGGGAAAAGGGCAAATGGGGGAAAAATGGGGGAAAATGGGGGAAAAATGAGGAAAAAATGAGAAAAAAATGAGTAAAAAGAGAGAAAAAAGGGGCAGGAAAAAGGGGAAAAAGGGGGAAAATGGGGGGAAGGAGGGAAATGGGGGAAAAATGGGGGAAATGGGGGAAGAAATGGGGGGAAAGATGAAAATGGGAAAATGGGGGAAAAATGGGAAATTGGGGAAATGGGGGAAAACGGTCAAAATGGTGTGAAAATTGGGGGAAAAATGAGGAAAAAATGAGGAAAAAAAGAGTAAAAAAGAGAGAAAAAAAAGGGCGGGGGAAAAGGGGGAAAGGGGAAAAAAGCGGGGAAGGAGGAAATGGGGGAAAATGGGGGAGAAATGGGGAAAATGGGAGAAAATGGGAAAATGGGAAAAATGGGGGAAAAAGAGGGAAATGGGGGAAAATGGGGAAATTTGTAAAAATGCAGGAAAATGGGGGAAATGGGAAAATGGGGGAAATGGGGGAAAAGGGCAAATGGGGGAAAAGGGGAAATGAGGGGGAAGGAAATGGGGGGAGAAAATGGGGGAAAGTGGGGGGAAAAGTGGGTAAATTGGGGGAAAAATGGGAAAGGGGGAGAAAGGGTGGAAAAGGGAGGAAATGAGGAAAATGGGGGAATGGGAGGAAATTGGGGGAATGGGGGAAAATGGGGGAAATGGGGGAAAATGGGGAAACGGGGAAAATTCAGAAAAATGGGGAAAAAACAGGGGAAAGGGGGAGGAGAGAAATGGAGGGGGGGAAAAGGGGGAAAGGGGGAGGGAAATGGGGAAAAATGGGAAATTGGGGGAATGGGGGAAATTGGAAAAATGGGAAATGGGGAAACGGGGGAAATTGGGGGAAAAGAGGGGGAAATTGGGAAAATTTTGGGAAAATGGGGAGGAAATGGGGGAAAAGGGCAAATGGGGGGAAAGGGGGAAATGGGGAAAAAGGGGGAGAATGGGGGGGGAATGGGGGAAAATAGGGGGAAATGGGGAAAATTGAGGGAAAAGAGGAAAAAAGGGGAAAACACAGAGGAAAAGGGGGGGGGGAAGGGGGAATGGTGAAAATGGCGGGAGGGGAATGGGGGGAATGCTCTGGTTTTGGGGTTCCCCCATTTTTGGGGTCTCCCCTATTTCCAGGTTTTTTCATTCTTGGGGTTCCCTATTTTTGGGATGCCTGTTTTCGGGGTGTCTGTTTTTGGGATCCCCATGTTTTTGGGATCCCCATGTTTTTGGGATCCCCATGTTTTTGGGCTCCCCATTTTCGGGGTGCCTGTTTTTTGGGATCCCCATTTTTTGGGGTGCCTGTTTTTTGGGATCCCCATGTTTTTTGGGTTCCCCCATTTTTGGGGTTCCCCATTTTCGGGGTGCCTGTTTTTGGGATCCCCATTTTTGGGGTTCCCCATTTTTGGGGCGCCTCTTTTTTGGGATCCCCATGTTTTTTGGGTTCCCCATTTTCGGGGTGCCTGTTTTTTGGGATCCCCATGTTTTTTGGGATCCCCATGTTTTTGGGATCCCCCTGTTTTTGGGATCCCCATGTTTTTGGGATCCCCCCTGTTTTTGGGATCCCCATGTTTTTGGGATCCCCATTTTTGGGGTGCCTGTTTTTTGGGATCCCCATTTTTTGGGATCCCCATGTTTTTCGGGGTTCCCGTTTTTGGGGGTGCCCCTCACCCGCAGCACGGCGAGCGCCTCCTGGTGGCGCTGGTGGCGCAGCTCCAGCTCCCCGAACTCGCACCAGACGGCGGCGAGGTCCTCGACCCGGCGGAAGCGCACCCGGGTGGCGCGGGACAGGATGGACCTGGCCTGGGGACAGTGGGGACATTGGGGACATCATTGGGGACATTGGGGACATTGGGGACACCATTGGGGACATTGGGGACATTGGGGACAGGATGGTCCTGGCCTGGGGACACTGGGGACACCATTGGGGACATCATTGGGGACAGGATGGACCTGGCCTGGGGACACCATTGGGGACATTGGGGACACCATTGGGGACAGGATGGACCTGGCCTGGGGACATCATTGGCACATTGGGGACATCAACAGGAACTGCACCCAGGTGGCTCAGGACAGGATGGACCTGGCCTGGGGACATTGGGGACATCATTGGGGACACTGGGGACAATGGGGACATCATTGGGGACATTGGGGACATCAACAGGAACCGCACCCGGGTGGCCCAGGACAGGATGGACCTGGCCTGGGGACAGTGGGGACATTGGGGACATCATTGGGGACGTCACTGGGGACAGGATGGACCTGGCCTGGGGACAGTGGGGACATTGGGGACAGGATGGACCTGGCCTGGGGGACACCATTGGGGACATCATTGGGACATTGGGGACATCATTGGGGACATCAATAGGAACCGCACCCGTGGCCTGGGACAGGATGGACCTGGCCTGGGGACATCATTGGGGACATTGGGGACATCATTGGGGACATTGGGGACATCACTGGGGACATCAACAGGAACCGCACCCGGGTGGCGCGGGACAGGATGGACCTGGCCTGGGGACACCATTGGGGACATTGGGGACATCATTGGGGACATCACTGGGGACAGGATGGACCTGGCCTGGGGACACTGGGGACATCATTGGGGACAGGATGGACCTGGCCTGGGGACATCATTGGGGACATCATTGGGGCATTGGGGACACCATTGGGGACATTGGGGACATCACTGGGGACATTGGGGACAGGATGGACCTGGCCTGGGGACACCGTTGGAGACACCATTGGGGACATCAATGGGGACATCAATAGGAACCGCACCCGGGTGGCCTGGGACAGGATGGACCTGGCCTGGGGACAGTGGGGACATCATAGGGGACATTGGGGACAATGGAGGACAGGAGAGGGCAGGCCTGGGGGACACAGACAGGTTTGGGGGTCCCAGGTGGGTTTTGGGGATCCCGGGTTGGTTTTGGGGGTCCCTCAGGATTTGGGGTGTCCCAGGTGGGTTTTGGGGTGTCCTAGGTGGGTTTGGGGTCCCTCAGGATTTGGGGTGTCCCAGGTGGGTTTGGGGTGTCCCACGTGGGTTTTGGGGGTCCCTCAGGATTTGGGGTGTCCCAGGTGGGTTTGGGGTGTCCCAGGTGGGTTTTGGGGATCCCGGGTGGGTTTTGGGGTGTCCCGGGTTGGTTTTGGGGTCCCTCAGGATTTTGGGGTGTCCCCAGTGGGTCTGGGGTGTCCCGGGTGGGTTTTGGGGTCCCTCAGGATTTGGGGATCCCGGGTGGGTTTTGGGGATCCCGGGTGGGTTTTGGGGTGTCCCAGGTGGGTTCAGGGGGTCCCTCAGGATTTTGTGGTGTCCCAGGTGGGTTTTGGGGGTCCCTCAGGATTTGGGGTGTCCCGGGTGGGTTTTGGGGATCCCGGGTTGGTTTGGGGTCCCTCAGGGTTTTGGGGTGTCCCAGGTGGGTTCAGGGGTCCCTCAGGAGGATTTTGGGGTCCCTCAGATTTCGGGGCGTCCCAGGGGTGGGTTCAGGGGTCCCTCAGGATTTTGGGGTCCTCAGATTTCGGGGTGTCCCCACTCACGTCGTCCAGCTGCCCGTTGTCCTCGTAGAAGCGCGCGAAGGCCACCCAGAGCTCGTGGGGGCGGCCGGTGGCGCGCTGGGGATCCACCGTGCGCACGGCCTCGGTGAACGTCTGGATGATCTGGGACGGACAAACGGACATTGGGGACATTGGGGACATTGGGGGACAGTCAGGGGACATTGGGGACACTGGGGACACGGGGACATTGGGGGACAGTCAGGGGACAGCCAGGGGACACTGGGGATCCACCGTGCGCACGGCCTCCGTGAACGTCTGGATGATCTGGGATGGACAAACGGACACTGGGGACACTGGGACATGGGACAGCCAGGGGACAGCCAGGGGACATTGGGGACATTGGGGACATTGGGGACAGGGGGACAGGGGGACATGGGGACAGCCAGGGGACATTGGGGACAGGGGGACATGGGGACAGTCAGGGGGCGCGCTGGGGATCCACCGTGCGCACAGCCTCGGTGAACGTCTGGATGATCTGGGACGGACAAACGGACATTGGGGACACTGGGGACAGCCAGGGGACACTGGGGACATGGGGACAGCCAGGAGACAGCCAGGGGACATTGGGGACATTGGGGACATGGGGACATTGGGGACAGGGGGACATTGGGGACAGTCAGGGGGCGCGCTGGGGATCCACCGTGCGCACGGCCTCCGTGAACGTCTGGATGATCTGGGATGGACAAACGGACATTGGGGACATTGGGGACATCCAGGGGACATTGGGGACAGCCTGGGGACACTGGGGACATGGGGACATTGGGGACACTGGGGACATTGGGGACATGGGGACAGTCATGGGGCCAACGCTGGGGATCCACCGTGCGCACGGCCTCCGTGAACGTCTGGATGATCTGGGATGGACAAACGGACATTGGGGACATTGGGGACAGTGAGGGACCCTGGGGACATGGGGACAGCCAGGTGGCGTGCTGGGGATCCACCGTGCGCACGGCCTCCGTGAACGTCTGGATGATCTGGGACGGACAAACGGACATTGGGGACATTGGGGACAGTCAGGGGACAGCCAGGGGACATTGGGGGACATGGGGACAGTCAGGGGGTGCGCTGGGGATCCACCGTGCGCACGGCCTCGGTGAACGTCTGGATGATCTGGGACGACAAACGACATTGGGGACATTGGGGACAGCCAGGGGACAGCCAGGGGACATTGGGGACATTGGGGGACACGGGACATTGGGGACACTGGGGACATTGGGGACATTGGGGGACACGGGGACATTGGGGACATTGGGGACATTGGGGACATGGTGACAGTCAGGTGGCGCGCTGGGGATCCACCGTGCGCACGGCCCTCCGTGAACGTCTGGATGATCTGGGACGGACAAACGGACATTGGGGACATTGGGGACAGTCGGGGGACATTGGGGACATTGGGGACACTGGGGACACTGGGACATTGGGGACATTGGGGACATTGGGGACAGTCAGGTGACGCGCTGGGGATCCACCGTGCGCACGGTCTCCGTGAACGTCTGGATGATCTGGGACGGACAAAACGGACATTGGGGACATTGGGGACAGTCAGGGAACATTGGGGACAGCCAGGGGACAGCCAGGGGACAGCCAGGGGACACTGGGGACAGAGGGGACACAGGGACAGCCAGGAGACAGCACAGACACCGCAACGCCACCACCCAACCCCTCAAACCACGCACCCCATAACCCCCAGACGTCCCCCCCCCGGTGTCCCCCGGTGTCCCCAGGTGTCCCCCGGTGTCCCCTGACCTTGTCGGGCTGTCCCTGGTGCAGGGCCACCCTCTTGTGCCACTCGTGCACGTTGTGGGGGTTCTGGCGCAGCAGCACGCTGTTCAGCAGCAGCGGCCGCCGCGACATCAGCCGCTCGAAGCGGGCCAGGCGCAGCTCCAGCTCCACCTCCTCTGCGGGGACACGGGGGACACGGGGTCAGAGAGGTGACACAGGGTGACACACGGTCAGAGAGGTGACACACAGTGACACACAGTGACACACAGTGACACAGGGTGACACAGGGGCACACAGGGTCAGGGGACACAGGGGGTGACAGGCACAGAGCCATCAGCCGCTCGAAGCGGGCCAGGCGCAGCTCCAGCTCCACCTCCTCTGCGGGGACACAGGGGACACGGGGTCAGAGAGGTGACACAGAGTGACACAGGGTGACACAGGGTGACACAGGGTGACACAGGGTGACACACAGTGACACAGGGACAGGGGACACAGGGGTGACAGGGACAGCCTGGGCACAGTGTGACCACAGAGCCATCAGCCACTCGAAGCGGGCCAGGCACAGCTCCAGCTCCACCTCCTCTGCGGGGACAGAGGGTGACAATGGTGACACAGGGTCAGAGAGGTGACACACAGTGACACAGGGTGACACAGGGTCAGGGGACACAGGGACAGCAGCACGCTGTTCAGCAGCAGCGGCGCTGCGACATCAGGCGCTCGAAGCGGGCCAGGCGCAGCTCCAGCTCCACCTCCTCTGCGGGGACAGAGGGACAGAGAGGGGACACAGGGTCAGAGAGGTGACACAGAGTGACACAGGGTGACACAGGGGTGACACAGGGTCAGGGGACATGGGGACACAGGCACAGCGCCATCAGGCACTCGAACCGGGCCCAGGCACAGCTCCAGCTCCACCTCCTCTGTGAGGACAGAGGGTCAGAGAGGTGGCACAGAGTGACACAGGGTGACACAGAGTGACACACAGTGACACAGGGTGACACAGGGTCAGAGAGGTGACACACAGTGACACAGGGTGACACAGGGTCAGGGGACACAGGGATAGAGGGACAGACAGGTGACATGGGGTCAGACAGGTGACACAAGTGACACAGGGTGACACACAGTGACACAGGGTCAGAGAGGTGACACAGGGTGACACAGGGTCAGGGGACACAGGGGTGACAGGGACAGACAGGTGACACGGGGTCAGAGAGGTGACACAGGGTGACACAGGGTCTGGGGACATGGGGACACAGGGACAGAGAGGTGACACGGGGTCAGAGAGGTGACACAGGGTGACACACGGGTGACACAGGGGTCACACAGGGTCAGGGGACATGGGGACACAGGGACAGACAGGTGACATGGGGTCAGAGAGGTGACACAGGGTGACACAGGGTCACAGGGGTGACACAGGGTGACACAGGGTGACACGGGTGACACAGAGGTGACACAGGGTGACACGGGTGACACAGGGCACACAGGGTGACACACAGTGACACAGGGTCACACAGGGTGACACAGGGTGACACAGGGTCAGGGGACAGGGGGATAGAGGGACAGACAGGTGACACGGGGTCAGAGAGGTGACACAGAGTGACACAGGGTGACACAGGGGTACACAGGGTGACACAGGTGACACAGGGTGACAGAGGGACAGGGGACACAGGGACAGCAGCACGCTGTTCAGCAGCAGCGGCCGCCGCGACATCAGCCGCTCAAAGCGGGCCAGGCGCAGAGGGGACACGGGTCAGAGAGGTGACACACAGTGACACAGGGTGACACAGGGTGACACAGGGTGACAGGGACAGCACAGGCACAGAGCCATCAGCCACTCGAACCGGGCCAGGCACAGCTCCAGCTCCACCTCCTCTGTGGGGACACGGGGGACACGGGGTCAGAGAGGTGACACACAGTGACACAGAGTGACACAGAGTGACACAGGGATAGGGGACACAGGGGTGACAGGGACAGACAGGTGACATGGGGTTAGAGAGGTGACACAGGGTGACACAGAGTGACACAGAGTCAGGGGACACAGGCACAGAGCCATCAGCCGCTCGAAGCGGGCCAGGTGCAGCTCCAGCTCCACCTCCTCTGCGGGGGACAGAGGGTGACAATGGTGACACAGGGTCAGAGAGGTGACACACAGTGACACACAGTGACACGGGGTCAGAGAGGGTGACACAGGGACAGAGAGGTGACACACAGTGACACAGGGTCAGGGGACATGGGGACACCGCCATCAGCCGCTCGAAGCGGGCCAGGCGCAGCTCCAGCTCCACCTCCTCTGCGGGGGACATGGGACAGACAGGTGACACAGGGCCAGAGAGGTGACACAGAGTGACACAGGGACAGACAGGTGACATGGGGACAGACAGGTGACACAGGGTCAGAGAGGTGACACAGGGTGACACAGGGTGACACAGGGACAGGGGACACAGGGGTGACAGGGACAGCACAGGCACAGCACCATCAGGCGCTCGAACCGCACCAGGCGCAGCTCCAGCTCCACCTCCTCTGTGGGGACAGAGGGGACAGAGAGGTGACACAGAGTGACACAGGGTCAGAGAGGTGACGCAGAGTGACACAAAGTGACACAGGGTCAGGGGACACAGGGGTGACAGACACAGCACCATCAGGCGCAGCTCCAGCTCCACCTCCTCTGTGGGGACACGGGGACAGAGAGGTGACACAGGGTGACACAGAGTGACACAGGTTCAGGGGACATGGGGATACAGGGACAGACAGGTGACACGGGTCAGAGAGGTGACACAGAGTGACACAGGGGCACACAGGGTGACACACAGTGACACAGGGTGACACAGAGTGACACAGGGTGACACACAGTGACACAGGGTGACACAGGGGCACACAGGGTCAGGGGACACAGGGACAGCAGCACGCTGTTCAGCAGCAGCGGCCGCCGCGACATCAGCCGCTCAAAGCGGGCCAGGCGCAGCTCCAGCTCCACCTCCTCTGTGGGGACACGGGGACAGAGAGGTGACACACAGTGACACACAGTGACACAGGGTCAGGGGACACAGGCACAGCGCCATCAGGCGCTCGAACCAGGCAGGCGCAGCTCCAGCTCCACCTCCTCTGCAGGGACACAGGGACAGAGAGGTGACACACGGTGACACAGAGTGACACAGGGTCAGAGAGGTGACACAGGGTCAGGGGACACATGGACAGTGCCATCAGCCACTTGAACCGGGCCAGGCACAGCTCCAGCTCCACCTTCTCTGTGGGGACACGGGGTCAGAGAGGTGACACAGGGTCAGAGAGGTGACACAGGGTGACACAGGGTCAGGGGACATGGGGATACAGGGACAGACAGGTGACACGGGGTCAGAGAGGTGACACACAGTGACACACAGTGACACAGAGTGACACAGGGTGAGGGGACATGGGGACACAGGCACAGCACCATCAGCTGCTTGAACCGGGCCAGGCGCAGCTCCAGCTCCACCTCCTCTGCGGGGACAGAGGGTGACAATGGTGACACAGGGTGACACAGAGTGACACAGGGTGACACAGGGTGAGACAGGGACAGGGGACACAGGGACAGCAGCACGCTGTTCAGCAGCAGCGGCCGCCGCGACATCAGCCGCTCGAAACGGGCCAGGCGCAGCTCCAGCTCCACCTCCTCTGCGGGGACATGGGGGACAGAGAGGGGGACACCGGGTCAGAGAGGTGACACACAGTGACACAGAGTGACACAGGGTCAGGGGACACAGGCACAGAGCCATCAGCCGCTCAAACAGGGCCAGGCGCAGCTCCAGCTCCTCTGCGGGGACACAGGGGACACAGGGTCAGAGAGGTGACACACAGTGACACAGGGTGACACAGGGTGACACAGGGTCAGGGGACATGGGGATACAGGGACAGACAGGTGACACGGGAGTCAGAGAGGTGACACAGGGTGACACAGGGTCAGGGGACATGGGGATACAGGGACAGACAGGTGACACGGGGTCAGAGAGGTGACACAGGGTGACACAGGGGCACACAGGGGCACACAGGGGCACACAGGGTCAGGGGACACAGGCACAGTGACATCAGGCGCTCGAAGCGGGCCAGGTGCAGCTCCAGCTCCACCTCCTCTGTGGGGACACGGGGTCAGAGAGGTGACACAGGGTGACACAGGGTCAGGGGACATGGGGACAGAGGGACAGACAGGTGACACGGGGTCAGAGAGGTGACACAGGGTGACACACGGGTCACACAGGGTCACAGAGGTGACACAGGGTGACACAGGGTGACACGGTGACACAGGGGTCACACAGGGACAGACAGGTGACACGGGTGACACAGGGGTGACAAGGGTGACACAGGTGACACAGGGGTCACGCAGGGGTGACAAGGGGCACACAGGACGTGAGGACACGGCAACACCCCGGGCACAGGGGTGCCCTCGGCACTTTTGGGGTGTCCCTGCCCGTTTTGGGGGTTCCCTGCCCATTTTGGGTTTCCTCCCCATTTTTTGGGTTCCCCCCCCTTTTTTGGGATTTCCCTGCCCGTTTTTGGGTTTTTCCCCCCATGTTTGGGGTTTCCCCCCATTTTTGGGGTCCCCCTCACAGTCCTGGGCCTGGCCCAGCTGTCCCTGCCCATTTTGGGGTCCCCTGCCCATTTTGGGGTTTCCCTGCCCGTTTTTGGGGTTTCCCCCCATTTTTGGGTTTCCCCCCGTGTTTCTGGGTGTCCCTGCCCGTTTTTGGGATTTTTTCCCGTTTTTGAGATCCCCCCCCCGTTTTTGGTTTTCCCTCCCATTTTTGTGTTTCCCTGCCCGTTTCTGGGGTGTCTCTCACCGTCCTGGCCCTGTCCCAGCTGTCCCCTGCCCGTTTTTGGGGTGTCCCTGCCCGTTTTTGGGGTTTCCCTGCCCGTTTTTTTGGGGTGTCCCTGCCCGTTTTTGGGATTTTTTCCCGTTTTTGGGTTTCCCTGCCCATTTTGGGGATTTTTTCCCGTTTTTGGGGTGTTTCTCACCGTCCTGGCCCTGTCCCAGCTGTCCCTGCCCGTTTTTGGGGTGTCCCTGCCCATTTTGGGATTTTTTCCCGGTTTTGGGGTGTCCCTGCCCGTTTTTGGGATTTTTCCCGGTTTTGGGGTGTTTCTCACTGTCCTGGCCCTGACCCAGCTGTCCCTGCCCATTTTTGGGGTTTCCCCCCCATTTTTGGGTTTCCCTGCCCATTTTTGGGGTTTCCCTGCCTGTTTTGGTTTCCCTGCCCGTTTTGGAGTTTCCCCCCTTTTATGGGGTTTCCCCCCTATTTTTGGGATTTCCCCCCCATTTTTGAGTTTCCCCCCCTGCTTTTGGGTTTCCTGCCCGTTTTTGGGATTTTTTTCCCGTTTTTTGGGGTGTCCCTGCCGTTTTTGGATTTTTTTCCCGTTTTTGGGGTGTCCCTGCCCGTTTTTGGGATTTTTTTCCCGTTTTTGGGATTTTTTTCCCGTTTTTGGGATTTTTTCCCGTTTTTGGGGTTTCCCCCCCGTTTTTGGGATTTTTTCCCGTTTTTGGGGTGTTCCTCACCATCCTGGCCCTGACCCAGCTGTCCCTGCCCATTTTTGGGATTTTTTCCCATTTTTGGGGTGTTTCCTCACCGTCCTGGCCCTGTCCCAGCTGCGCCTGCCCATTTTTGGGGGTGTCCCTGCCCGTTTTTGGGATTTTTCCTGTTTTTTGGGGTTTCCCTGCCCATTTTTGGGGTGTCCCTGCCCGTTTTTGGGATTTTTTCCTGTTTTTGGGGTTTCCCTGCCCATTTTTGGGGTGTCCCTGCCCGTTTTTTGGGATTTTTTCCTGTTTTTGGGTTTCCCTGCCCATTTTTGGGGTGTCCCTGCCCGTTTTTGGGGTGTCCCCTGCCCGTTTTTGGGATTTTTTTCCCGTTTTTGGGGTGTCCCTGCCCGTTTTGGGATTTTTTCCCCGTTTTTGGGGTGTTTCTCACCGTCCTGGCCCTGACCCAGCTGTCCCTGCCCGTTTTTGGGTTTCCCTGTCCGTTTTTTGGGATTTTTTCCCAATTTTGGGGTTTCCCTGCCTGTTTTTGGATTTTTTCCCGTTTTTGGGGTCTCTCACCATCCTGGCCCTGCCCCAGCTGTCCCTGCCCGTTTTTGGGGTGTCCCTGCCCGTTTTTGGGATTTTTCCCCGTTTTTGGGGTGTCTCTCACCGTCCTGGCCCTGGCCCAGCTGTCCCTGCCCGTTTTTGGGTTTTCCCTCCATTTTTGGGGTTTCCCTGCCCGTTTTTGGGGATTTTTTCCCGTTTTTGGGGTGTCCCTGCCCGTTTTTGGGGATTTTTTCCCGTTTTTGGGGTGTCCCTGCCCGTTTTTGGGATTTTTTCCCATTTTTGGGTTTCCCCCCGTGTTTTTGGGGTTTCCCTGCCCGTTTTTGGGGTGTTCCTCACCATCCTGGCCCTGTCCCAGCTGTCCCTGCCCGTTTTTTGGGGTTTCCCCCCATTTTTGGGGTTTCCCTGCCCGTTTTTGGGATTTTTTTCCCGTTTTTGGGGTGTCCCTGCCCGTTTTTGGGGTTTCCCTGCCCATTTTTGGGATTTTTTCCCGTTTTTGGGGTGTTTCTCACCGTCCTGGCCCTGGCCCAGCTGTCCCTGCCCGTTTTTGGGATTTTTTCCCGTTTTTGGGATTTTTCCCCGTTTTTGGGGTGTTCCTCACCGTCCTGGCCCGACCCAGCTGTCCCTGCCCGTTTTTTGGGGTTTTTTCCCGTTTTTGGGGTCTCTCTCACCATCCTGGCCCTGGCCCAGCTGTCCCTGCCCGTTTTTGGGTTTCTCTGCCCGTTTTTGGGGTTTCCCGGCCCGTTTTTGGGATTTTTCCCCGTTTTTGGGGTGTCCTCACCATCCTGGCCCCTGGCCCAGCTGTCCTGCCCGTTTTTGGGGTGTCCCTGCCCGTTTTGGAGTTTCCCCCCATTTTTGGGTTTCCCTGCCCGTTTTTGGGATTTTTTCCCGTTTTTTGGGGTCTCTCTCACTGTCCTGGCCCCGTCCCAGCTGTCCCTGCCCGTTTTTGGATTTTTTCCCGTTTTTGGGTTTCCCCCCATGTTTTTGGGGTTCCCTGCCCGTTTTTGGGGTTTCCCTGCCTGTTTTCGGGATTTTTCCCCGTTTTTGGGGTCTCTCTCACCGTCCTGGCCCTGTCCCAGCTGTCCCTGCCCGTTTTTGGGATTTTTCCCCAGTTTCGGGATTTTTTTCCCGTTTTTGGGGTGTCCCTGCCCATTTCTGGGATTTTCCCTGTCCCTTTTTTGGGTTTCCCTCCCCGTTTTTGGGGTTTCCCTGCCCGTTTTTTTGGGATTTTTTCCCGTTTTTTGGGATTTTTCCCGTTTTTGGGGTTTCCCTGCCCGTTTTTGGATGTTTTCCCGTTTTTGGGGTCTCTCTCACCGTCCTGGCCCTGTCCCAGCTGCGCCTGCGTGTCCAGCAGCGCGGCGATCACGCTCTCCTCGAAGCGCGCGTAGCCTGTCGAACACCTGCGTGAAATCCCGCACCGTCATCACCGTCTGGACCGCTTCTTCATAGACATCCCGGGCCTGGAACGGGATAAAAACGGGGTAAAAATGGGGTTAATGGGGTCAGCACAGTCTGCACAGCTTCCTCGTACACATCCCGGGCCTGGAAACGGGATAAAAACGGGGCAAAAATGGGGTTAATGGGGTCAGCACAGTCTGCACGGCCTCCTTGTAGATATCCCAGGCCTGGAACGGGATAAAAATGGGGTTAAAGGGGTTAACGGGGTTAACACAGTCTGGACTGCTTCCTTATAGACATCCCAGGCCTGGAATGGGATAAACCAGGGTAAATATTGGGGTTAAAGGGGTTAACGGGGTTAACGGGGTTATCACAGTCTGGACTGGTTCCTTGTAGATATCCCAGGCCTGGAACGGGATAAAAATGGGGTAAATATTGGGTTAAAGGGTTAAAGGGGTTATCACAGTCTGGACTGGTTCCTCATACACATCCCGGGCCTGGAACGGGATAAAAATGGGGTTAAAGGGGTTAATGGGGTTATCACAGTTGGACTGGCTCTCATGGTACATCCCGGGCTGGAACAGGATAAAAATGGGGTAAAAATGGGGTTGAAGGGGTTAATGGGGTTATCACAGTCTGGACTGGTTCCTCATAGACATCCCGGGCCTGGAACGGGATAAAAACGGGATAAAAATGGGGTTAATGGGGTTATCACAGTCTGCACAGCCTCCTCATAGACATCCCGGGCCTGGAACGGGATAAAAACGGGGTTAAAGGGTTAATGGGGTTGTCACAGTCTGGACTGGTTCCTCATAGATATCCCGGGCCTGGAACGGGATAAAAACGAGGTAAAAATGGGATAAAAATGGGGTAAAAATGGGGTTTAATGGGGTCAGCACAGTCTGGACTGCTTCTTCATAGACATCCCGGGCCTGGAACGGGATAAAAACGGGGTAAAAATGGGGTTAAAGAGGTCAGCACAGTCTGGACTGGTTCCTCATAGATATCCCGGGCCTGGAACGGGATAAATCAGGGTAAATATTGGGGTTAAAGGGTTATCACAGTCTGGACTGGTTTCTCACAGACATCCCGGGCCTGGAATGGGATAAAAATGGGGTAAAAATGGGGTTAATGGGGTTAAAGGGTTAACACAGTCTGGACTGGTTCCTCATAGATATCCCGGGCCTGGAATGGGATAAAAACGGGGTAAATATTGGGATGAACACTGGGATTGGGGTCTGGACTGGTTCCTCATGGACATCCCGGGCCTGAACGGGATAAAAAATGGGGTAAAAATGGGTTAATGGGGTCAGCACAGTCTGGAGTGGTTCCTCATAGATATCCCGAGCCTGGAACGGGACAAAAATGGGGTTGAAGGGGTTAATGGGGTTCCCAGGTGTTTCTGGGGTGTCCCAGGTGATTTTGGGGTGTCTCAGGTGATTTTGGGGTGCCCAGCAGTGTCACCTTCTCCAGGTGTGTCAGTCGGTCCAGGTGTGTCAGTCCCAGGTGTGCCAGCCCCCTCCCATGTCTGTCAGTCCCCTCCAGGTGTGTCAGTCTGTCCAGGTGTGTCAGTCCCTCCCACAGCTCTCATTCCCCCCAGGTGTGTCCCCAGGTGTCCCCAGCTGTGTCACCTTCTCCAGGCGCCCGCAGCGCACGTAGCAGTCGGCCAGGGCGCCCCAGATGTGTCAGTCTGTCCCAGGTGTGTCAGTCTGTCCCAGGTGTCCTCAGTCAGAGATGTGTCAGTCTGTCCCAGGTGTGTCAGTCAGTCCAGGTGTCCCATTCCTCCCCAGGTGTGTCAGTCTGTCCAGGTGTGTCAGTCTGTCCAGGTGTGTCAGTCCCAGGTGTGTCAGTCCCTCCCACGGCTCTCATTCCCTCCCAGCTGTCCCCAGGTGTGTCCCCAGGTGTGTCCCCAGGTGTGTCAGTCTGTCCCAGCTGTGTCAGTCTGTCCCAGGTGTGTCCCCAGGTGTGTCCCCAGCTGTCCCCAGGTGTCCCCAGCTGTGTCACCTTCTCCAGGTGCCCGCAGCGCACGTAGCAGTCGGCCAGGGCGCCCCAGGTGTGTCAGTCTGTCCCAGGTGTGTCAATCTGTCCCAGGTGTCAGTCCCCTCCAGGTGTGTCAGTCTGTCCAGGTGTGTCACTCCCTCCCCAGGTCTGTCATTCTCCCCTAGGTGTGTCAATCTGTCCCAGGTGTGTCAGTCTGTCCAGCTGTGTCAGTCCCAGGTGTGTCAGTCCCTCCCACGGCTCTCATTCCCTCCCAGGTGTGTCCCCAGGTGTGTCCTCAGGTGTGTCCCCAGCTGTCCCCAGCTGTCCCCAGGTGTGTCCCCCAGGTGTGTCCTCAGGTGTGTCCCCAGCTGTCCCCAGGTGTGTCCCCAGGTGTGTCCCCAGGTGTGTCCCCAGGTGTGTCAGTCTGTCCCAGCTGTGTCAGTCTGTCCCAGGTGTGTCCCCCCTGCCCAGCTGTTCCCAGGTGTGTCCCCAGGTGTCCCCAGGTGTGTCCCCAGGTGTGTCCCCAGGTGTGTCCCCAGCTGTCCCCAGGGTGTCCCCAGGTGTCCCCAGCTGTCCCCAGCTGTCCCCAGCTGTCCCCAGGTGTCCCCAGGTGTGTCCCCAGCTGTCCCCAGCTGTCCCCAGGTGTGTCCCCAGCTGTCCCCAGGTGTCCCCAGGTGTGTCCCCAGCTGTCCCCAGCTGTGTCACCTTCTCCAGGTGCCCGCAGCGCACGTAGCAGTCGGCCAGGGCGCCCCAGAGCCGGCCCCGCTGGTCGGTGAAGCGCGTGAGGCCGCCCCGGATGATGCCCCCGGCGTCCAGCGAGCGCACGCGGTCGGGGTGCTGGGACAGCAGCTCACACAGCTCCTGCCAGAGCTGGGGGAAAATGGGGTTAGAGACCCAAAACTGCCCCAAAACTGCCCCAAAACTGCCCCAAAACTGCCCCAAAACTGCCCGAAAACTGCCCCAATTCCATCCAAAAACTGCCCCAAAACTGCCCCAAAAACTGCCCCAAAACTGCCCCAAATCCATCCCAAAACTGCCCCAAATCCACCCCAAAACTGCCCAAAACTGCCCCAAATCCACCCTAAAACTGCCCCAAAACTGCCCCAAAACTGCCCCAAATCCATCCCAAAACTGCCCCAAAACAGCCCCAAAACTGCCCCAAAACTGCCCCAAATCCACCCTAAAACTGCCCCAAAACTGCCCCACAACTGCCCCAAATCCATCCCAAAACTGCCCCAAAACTGCCCCAAATCCACCCGGGGTGCTGGGAGAGCAGCTCGCACAGCTCCTGCCAAAGCTGGGGAAAAATGGGTGTGAGAAACCCCAAAACTGCCCCAAAACTGCCCAAATCCAGCTCGGGGTGCTGGGACAGCAGCTCGCAGAGCTCCTGCCAGAGCTGACAAAAAATGGGTGTGAGAAACCCCAAAACTGCCCAAATCCACCCGGGGTGCTGGGAGAGCAGCTCACAGAGCTCCTGCCAGAGCTGGGGGAAAATGGGGTTAGAGACCCAAAAACTGCCCCAAAACTGCCCCGAAACTGCCCCAAATCTGCCCCAAATCCAGCCCGGGGTGCTGGGACAGCAGCTCACACAGCTCCTGCCATAACTGACAAAAAATGGGGTTAGAGACCCAAAAACTGCCCCAAAACTGCCCCAAAACTGCCCCAAATCCATCCCAAAACTGCCCCAAATCCACCCCAAAACTGCCCCAAAACTGCCCCAAATCCGCCCCAAAACTGCCCCAAATCCATCCCCAAACTGCCCCAAAACTGCCCCAAATCCACCCCAAAACTGCCCCAAATCCATCCCAAAACTGCCCCACAACTGCCCAAAACTGCCCAAAACTGCCCAAAACTGCCCCAAAACTGCCCCAAATCCACCCTGGGGTGCTGGGAGAGCAGCTCACAGAGCTCCTGCCAAAGCTGAGAAAAAATGGGGTTAGAGACCCAAAAACTGCCCCAAAACTGCCCCAAAAACTGCCCCAAAACTGCCCCAAAACTGCCCCAAAACTGCCCCAAATCCATCCCAAAACTGCCCCAAAACTGCTCCAATTCAGCCCGGGGTGCTGGGACAGCAGCTCGCAGAGTTCCTGCCAGAGCTGACAAAAAATGGGTGTGAGAAACCCCAAAACTGCCCCAAAAAACTGCCCCAAAACTGCCCCAAAACTGCCCCAAATCCATCCCAAAACTGCCCCAAAACTGCCCCAAATCCATCCCAAAACTGCCCCAAATCCAGCTCAGGGTGCTGGGACAGCAGCTCGCAGAGTTCCTGCCATAACTGATAAAAAATGGGGTTAGAGACCCCAAACTGCCCCAAAACTGCCCCAAAACTGCCCCAAATCCACCCTGGAGTGCTGGGACAGCAGCTCACAGAGTTCCTGCCATAACTGATAAAAAAATGGTGTTAGAGACCCAAAAACTGCCCCAAAATTGCCCCAAAACTGCCCCAAATCCAGCCCGGGGTGCTGGGACAGCAGCTCACAGAGTTCCTGCCACAGCTGATAAAAAAACGGGGTTAGAGACCCCAAAACTGCCCCAAAACCGCCCCAAAATTGCCCCAAAACTGCCCCAAATCCACCTGGGGTGCTGGGACAGCAGCTCACACAGTTCCTGCCATAACTGACAAAAAACCCGTGTGAGAAACCCCAAAACTGCCCCAAAACTGCCCCAAAACTGCCCCAAATCCACCCCAAAACTGCCCCAAATCCACCCCAAAACTGCCCCAAAACTGCCCCAAAACTGCCCCAAATCCATCCCAAAACTGCCCCAAAACTGCCCCAAATCCAGCCTGGGGTGCTGGGACAGCAGCTCGCACAGCTCCTGCCATAACTGATAAAAAATGGGGTTAGAGACCCCAAAACTGCCCCAAAACTGCCCCAAAACTGCCCCAAAACCGCCCCAAAACTGCCCCAGATCCGCCCCAAAACTGCCCCAAAATCCAGCCCGGGGTGCTGGGACAGCAGCTCGCAGAGTTCCTGCCATAACTGAGAAAAAATGGGGTTAGAGACCCAAAAACTGCCCAAACCTGACCCAAAACTGCCCCAAATCCATCCCAAAACTGCCCCAAATCCATCCCAAAACTGCCCCAAATCCATCCCAAAACTGCCCCAAATCCATCCCAAAACTGCCCCAAATCCATCCCAAAACTGCCCCAAATCCATCCCAAACCTGCCCCAAATCCACACTAAAACTGCCCCAAAACTGCCCCAAAACTGCCCCAAATCCAGCCCGGAGTGCTGGAGAGCAGCTCACACAGCTCCTGCCATAACTGACAAAAACCAGGTGTGAGAAACCCCAAAACTGCCCCAAAA
Organism: Calcarius lapponicus; assembly: GCA_039654755.1. Classification (NCBI taxonomy): domain Eukaryota; kingdom Metazoa; phylum Chordata; class Aves; order Passeriformes; family Fringillidae; genus Calcarius; species Calcarius lapponicus. The sequence continues at coordinate 2,360 of JBBFKN010000272.1, read as the reverse complement.
CTGCCCCAAATCCACCCCAAAACTGCTCCAAAACTGCCCCAAAACTGCCCCCAAAACTGCCCCAAATCCACCCCAAAACTGCCCCAAAACTGCCCCAAAACTGCCCAAATCCACCCTAAAACTGCCCCAAAACTGCCCAAATCCACCCCTGGGTGCTGGGACAGCAGCTCGCAGAGTTCCTGCCAGAGCTGACAAAAATGGGGTTAGAGACCCAAAAACTGCCCCAAAACTGCCCCAAAACCGCCCCAAAACTGCCCCAAATCCACCCTAAAACTGCCCCAAAACTGCCCCAATTCCAGCCCAGAGTGCTGGGAGAGCAGCTCGCACAGCTCCTGCCATAACTGATAAAAAATTGGGTTAGAGACCCCCAAACTGCCCCAAAACTGCCCCAAAACTGCCCAAATCCGCCCCAAAACTGCCCCAAATCCATCCCAAAACTGCCCCAAATCCAGCCCAAAACTGCCCCAAAACTGCCCCAAATCCAGCCTGGGGTGCTGGGAGAGCAGCTCACAGAGTTCCTGCCACAGCTGACAAAAAATGGGGTTAGAGACCCCAAAACTGCCCCAAAACTGCCCCAAATCCAGCCCTGGGTGCTGGGACAGCAGCTCGCACAGCTCCTGCCATAACTGATAAAAAATGGGTGTGAGAAACCCCAAAACTGCCCCAAAACTGCCCCAAAACTGCCCCAAAACTGCCCCAAATCCAGCCCTGGGCGCTGGGACAGCAGCTCGCAGAGCTCCTGCCACAACTGACAAAAAATGGGTGTGAGGAACCCCAAAACTGCCCCAAAACCGCCCCAAAACTGCCCCAAAACTGCCCCAAAACTGCCCCAAATCCATCCCAAAACTGCCCCAAAACTGCCCCAAAATTGCCCCAAAACTGCCCCAAAACTGCCCCAAAATTGCCCCAAAACTGCCCCAATTCCAGCCCGGGGTGCTGGGACAGCAGCTCGCAGAGTTCCTGCCAGAGCTGACAAAAAATGGGTGTGAGAAACCCCAAAACTGCCCCAAAACTGCCCCAAATCCATCCCAAAACTGCCCCAAATCCAGCCCGGGGTGCGGGACAGCAGCTCGCACAGCTCCTGCCACAGGTGTCCCCAGGTGCCCCCCAGCTGTACCCTCAGTGCCCCCAGGTGTGCCCAGGTGCCCCCCCAGGTATCCCCAGGTGCTCCCCACTCCCCCCAGATGCGCCCAGGTGATCCCCCAGGTGCCCCCAGATACCCCCAGGTATCCCCAGATGCCCCCAGGTGTGCCCAGGTGCCCGCAGATGTGCCAGGTGCCCTCCAGCTGTACCCAAGGTGCCCCCCCAGGTGTGCCCTGAGCTGTCCCCCCAGGTGTCCCCAGGTACCCCAGGTGCCTCCCCAGGTACCCCAGGTGCCCCCCCAGGTGTGCCCAGGTACCCCCAGGTGCCCCCAGGTAATCCCAGGTGCCCGCCCAGGTGTGCGCAGGTACCCCAGGTGCCCCCCCAGGTACCCCAGGTTTGCCCAGGTACCTCCCAGGTACCCCCAGGTGTGCCCAGGTGTGCCCAGGTACCCCCAGATGCCCCCAGGTACCCCCCAGGTGCCCTCTGCCCCCCCAACCTGTACCCCAGGTGCCGCCAGGTGCCCCCCCAGGTATGCCCAGGTGCCCCCCCAGGTGCCCCCCCAGGTGTGCCCAGGTACCCCAGATGCCCCCAGGTGCCTGCAGGTGTGCCCAGGTGCCTCCCCAGGTGCCTCCCCAGATGCCCCCAGGTGTGCCCAGGTGCCTCCCCAGGTGCCCCCCAGATGCCCCCAGGTACCCCCAGGTGCCCTCTGCCCCCCAACCTGTACCCCAGGTGCCCGCAGGTACTCCCAGGTGCCCCCAGGTGCCCCCCAGGTACCCCCCAGGTGCCCAGGTGCCCCCCCAGGTGTGCCCAGGTACCCCCCAGGTATCCCCAGGTACCCCCAGATGCCCCCAGGTACCCCAAGGTGTGCCCAGGTACCCCAGGTACCCCCCAGGTACACCCAGGTACACCCAGGTACCCCAGGTACCCCCCAGGTGCCCCCAGGTGTGCCCAGGTGCCTGCAGATGTGCCCAGGTGCCTCCCCAAGTGCCCCCCAGGTACCCTGTGCCCTCCCCAGGTGTGCCCAGGTGCCCCCCAGGTGCCCTCGGCCCCCCCAACCTGTACCCCAGGTGCCCCAGGTACCCCCCAAGGTGTGCCCAGGTACCCCCCAGGTACCCCCCAGGTACCCCCAGGTGCCTCCCCAGGTGCTTCCCCAGGTGCTTCCCCAGATGCCCCCAGGTACCCCCAGGTGTCCCCCAGGTGCCCCCAGGTACCCCAAGATGCACCCCCAGGTACCCCCAGATACCCCCAGGTGCCCCCCCAGGTGCCCCCCAGGTGCC
>JBBFKN010000271.1:0-54237 GCA_039654755.1 Calcarius lapponicus | reverse complement strand
ACCTGTATGTCACCTGTGTGTCACCTGTGTCACCTGTGTAACCCCCGGTGTCACCTGTGTGTCATCTGTGTGTCATCTGTGTAACCCCTGTGTCATCACCTGTGTCACCTGTGTCACCTGTGTGTCATCTGTATGTCACCTGTGTCATCTGTGTGTCACCTGTGTAACCTGTGTCATCCCCTGTCACCCACTGTGTCACCTGTGTGTCACCTGTGTCACCTGTGTCATCTGTGTGTCACCTGTGTCACCTGTGTCATCCCCTGTCACCCACTGTGTCACCTGTGTCACACCTATGTCACCCGTGTGTCATCTGTGTGTCAGCTGTCACCCACTGTGTCACCTCTGTCTCACCTGTGTCACTTTCCGGGACCTGGGCGCGCAGATCAGCTGGGGTCACGGTGAGTGTGGCACACCTGTGTCACCTGTGTCACCTGTGTCACCTGTGTCACCTGTGTAACCCCTATGTCACCTGTCTGTCACCTGTGTCACCTGTGTGTCATCTGTGTGTCACCTGTGTGTCATCTATGTAACCCCTCTGTGTCACCTGTGTCACCTGTGTCACCTGTGTCACACCTGTGTCACCTGTGTCACCTGTGTCATCCCCTGTGTCACCCCTCTGTCCCCTTCCGGGACCTGGGTGCGCAGATCAGCTGGGTCACGGTGAGTGTGGCACACCTGTGTGTCACCTGTGTCACACCTGTGTCACCTGTGTCACACCTGTGTCATCTGTGTAACCCCTGTGTCACCTGTGTGTCATCTGTGTCAACCCCCGTGTCACCTGTGACACCTTCGGGACCTGGGTGCGCAGATCAGCTGGGTCACGGTGAGTGTGGCACACCTGTGTCACCTGTGTCACCTGTGTGTCACCTGTGTGTCACCTGTGTGTCATCTGTGTCATCATCTGTGTCATCACCTGTGTCACCTGTGTGTCATCTGTGTCACCTGTGTCCCCTTCCGGGACCTGGGCGCGCAGATCAGCTGGGTCACGGTGAGGACACCTGAGTGTCACACCTGTGTCGCCTGTGTCATCCCCCGTGTCAACTGTGTGTCACCTGTGTGTCACCTGTGTGTCACCTCTGTCACCGTCCGTGTCACCTGTGTCACACCTGTGTCCCCATGTCTGTCTGTCCCTCTGTCTCTGCTCCTGGGTGTCCCATGTCCCCTCTGTTCACCTGTCCCAGGTGTCCCTGTCCCCTCACCTGTCCCTCACCTGTCCAGGTGTCCCTCACCTGTCCCAGGTATCACCTGTCCCCTCTCACCTGTCCCTTACCTGTCCCAGGTGTCCCTGTCCCCTCTCACCTGTCCCTTACCTGTCCCAGGTGTCCCTGTCCCCTCTCACCTGTCCCCTGTCCCCTGTCCCAGGTGTCCCTGTCCCTGACTGTCCCCTCTCACCTGTCCAGGTGTTCCTGACGGAGTACGCGGGTCCCCTGCTCATTTACCTGTCCCAGGTGTCCCTGTCCCCCCCTCACCTGTCCCAGGTGTCCCTGTCCCCTCTCACCTGTCCCCTGTCACCTGTCCCAGGTGTCCCTGTCCCCTCTCACCTGTCCCCTCACCTGTCCTCACCTGTCCCCGGTGTCCCTGTCCCCTCACCTGTCCCTCACCTGTCCCTCACCTGTCCCAGGTGTTCCTGACGGAGTACGCGGTCCCCTGCTCATTTACCTGTCCCAGGTGTCCCTGTCCCCTCTCACCTGTCCTTACCTGTCCCAGGTGTCCCTGTCCCCTCACCTGTCCCCTCTCACCTGTCCCCTGTCCCCTGTCCCGGTGTTCCTGACGGAGTACGCGGGTCCCCTGCTCATTTACCTGTCCCAGGTGTCCCTGTCCCCTCTCACCTGTCCCCTCTCACCTGTCCTTACCTGTGCCAGGTGTCCCTGTCCCTCACTGTCCCCTCTCACCTGTCCAGGTGTCCCTGACCCCTCTCACCTGTCCCCTGTCACCTGTCCCAGGTGTCCCTGTCCCTGAGTGTCCCCTGTCCCATGTGCAGGTGTTCCTGACGGAGTACGCGGGTCCCCTGCTCATTTACCTGTCCGTCACCTGTCCCCTCTCACCTGTCCCAGGTGTCCCTGTCCCCTCTCACCTGTCCCTCACCTGTCCCCTCTCACCTGTCCCCTCTCACCTGTCCCCTCTCACCTGTCCCAGATGTCCCTGTCCCTCACCTGTCCCTCACCTGTCCCAGGTGTTCCTGACGGAGGTACGCGGGTCCCCTGCTCATTTACCTGTCCCAGGTGTCCCTGTCCCCTCTCACCTGTCCCAGGTGTCCCTGTCCCTGACTGTCCCCTGTCACCTGTCCCAGGTGTTCCTGACGGAGTACGCGGGTCCCCTGCTCATTTACCTGTCCCAGGTGTCCCTGAGTGTCCCCTCTCACCTGTCCAGGTGTTCCTGACGGAGTACGCGGGCCCCCTGCTCATTTACCTGTCCCAGGTGTCCCTGACTGTCCCCTGTCACCTGTCCCAGGTGTCCCTGTCCCCTCTCACCTGTCCCCTGGTCCCCTGTCCCAGGTGTTCTGACGGAGTACGCGGGTCCCCTGCTCATTTACCTGTCCCAGGTGTCCCTGTCCCCTGTCCCCTGTCCCTCACCTGTCCCAGGTGTCCCTGACTGTCCCCTTCTCACCTGTCCCAGGTGTCCCTGACCCCTCTCACCTGTCCCTTACCTGTGCAGGTGTTCCTGACGGAGTACGCGGGTCCCCTGCTCATTTACCTGTCCCAGGTGTCCCTGACTGTCCCCTGTCCCCTGTGCAGGTGTTCCTGACGGACGTACGCGGGTCCCCTGCTCATTTACCTGTCCCAGGTGTCCTGTCCCTCACCTGTCCCCTGTCCCCTGTGCAGGTGTTCCTGACGGAGTACGCGGGTCCCCTGCTCATTTACCTGCTGTTCTATTTCCGGGTCCCGTTCCTGTACGGGCCCCGCTACGACTTCACCGCCAGCCGGCACCGCGTGGTGCAGTGAGTGACAATGGGGACATTGGGGACACCTTGGGGACATCGGGGGGACATTTGGGACACTGGGGACATTGGGGGGATTTGGGGACATTGGGGGACATTTGGGGACATTGGGGACCTTGGGGACATTGGGGACATTGGGGGGATTTGGGGACATTGGGGGACATTGGGGACATTGGGGACATTGGGGGGATCAGGGACAGTCACCGCCGGCCGGCACCACATGGTGCAGTGAGTGACACCTTGGGGACATTGGGGGACATTGGGGACACCTTGGGGACACCTTGGGGACACCTAGGGGATATTGGGGGACATTGGGGGACATTGGGGACATTGGGGACACCTTGGGGACATTGGGGACACCTTGGGGACATTGGGGGGATCAGGGACAGTCACCGCCAGCCGGCACCGCGTGGTGCAGTGAGTGACAATGGGGACATTGGGGACATTGGGGACACCTTGGGGACACCTTGGGGACATTGGGGACATTGGGGACATCAGGGGGACATTGGGGACATTGGGGACACCTTGGGGACACCTTGGGGACACCTTGGGGACACTGGGGACATCAGGGGGACATTGGGGACACCTTGGGGACACTGGGGACACCTTGGGGACACCTTGGGGACATTGGGGACATTGGGGACACCTTGGGGACATTGGGGACACTGGGAGACATTGGGGACACTGGGGACACCTTGGGGGCATCAGGGGGATTGGGGACATTTGGGACATTGAGGGCATTGGGGACATTGGGGACATTGAGGGCATTGGGGACTTTGGGGACATTGGGGACACTGGGGTCATTGGGGACATTGGGGGACATTGGGGACACTGGGGTCATTGGGGACATTGGGGACACCTTAGGACATTGGGGGGATCAGGGACAGTCACTGCCAGCCGGCACCGCGTGGTGCAGTGAGTGACAGAATGGGGACATTGGGGACACCTTGGGGACATTGGGGACATTGGGGACACTGGGGGACATTGGGGACACCTTGGGGACACTGGGGTCATTGGGGACACTGGGGACACCTTGGGGACATCAGGGGGATTGGGGGACATTGGGGACACCTTGGGGACATTGGGGACATTGTGGGATATCGGGAACATTGGGGACACCCTGGGGACACTGGGGACACTGGGGGGATTGGGGACATTGGGGACATCTTGGGGACATTGGGGATACCTTGGGGACACCTTGGGGACATTGGGGACATTGGGGACATTGGGGACACTGGGGGGACGTTGGGGGGATCAGGGACAGTCACCGCCAGCCGGCACCGTGTGGTGCAGTGAGTGACACCCTGGGGACACCTTGGGGACACTGGGGACACCTTGGGGACATTGGGCATTGGAGACACTGGGGACATTGGAGACATTGGGGACATTGGGGACACCTTGGGGACATTCAGGGGGATTGGGGACATTGGGGACACCTTGGGGACATTGGGGACACCTTGGGGACACCTTGGGGACATTGTGGGACACCTTGGGGACACCTTTGGGACACTGGGGACATTGGGGACATTGGAGACATTGGGGCATTGGAGACATTGGGGACATTGGGGGACATTGGGGACATTGGGGGGATTTGGGGACATTGGGGACACTGGGGGCATTGGGACATTGGGGCATTGGGGACATTGGGGACATTGGGGACATTGGGGACACCTTGGGGACACCTTGGGGACATTGGGGGACATTGGGGACACCTTGGGGACATTGGGGGGATCAGGGACAGTCACCGCCAGCCGGCACCACGTGGTGCAGTGAGTGACACCTTGGGGACATTGGGGACACCTTGGGACACCTTGGGGGACACCTTGGGGACACTGGGGACATTGGGGGGATCAGGGACATTGGGGACATTGGGGACACCTTGGGGACATTGGGGGGATTGGGGACATTGGGGACATTGGGGACACCTTGGGGACACCTTGGGGACACTGGGGACACTGGGGGGACATTGGGAACATTGGGGGGATTGGGGACACATGGGGGACATTGGGGGACATTGAGGACATCGAGGGATTAGGGACAATGGGGACATTGGGGGGACACTGGGGGGACATTGGGGACATTGTGGGGTATCGGGGACAGTGGGGGCATCAAGGGATTGGGGACATTGGGGACACCTTGGGGACACTGGGGACATTGGGGGGACATTGGGGACATTGGGGGACATTGGGGACATCGAATGATTATGGGGGACATGGCGACATCAGGGAGACATTGGGGACACCTTGGGGACATTGGGGATGTTGGGGACATCGGGGACATCGGGGACATTGGGGGCATTGGGGACAATGGGGACATTGTGGGGACACCGGCAGGTGGTGGGGACAGGGTGGGAGGTGTCCCAGCTGTGTCCCCAATGATGTCCCCAATGATGTCCCCAATGATGTCCCCATGTGCCCAATGTCCCCAATATCCCCAATGTCCCCAATGTCCCCAATGTCCCCAATGATGTCCCCAATGTCCCCAATATCCCCAATATCCCCAATGTCCCCCAATGTCCCCCAATGTCCCCATGTCCCCAATGTCCCCAATGTCCCCAATGATGTCCCCAATGTCCCCAATGATGTCCCCAATGTCCCCAGCCTGGCGTGCTGCTGTCACTCGTTCCACTACGTCAAGCGGCTGCTGGAGACGCTCTTCGTGCACCGCTTCTCGCACGGCACCATGCCCCTGCGCAACATCTTCAAGGTGGGACACCTGGGACACCTGTGACACCTGGGTGACACCTGTGTGACATCTGTGTCACTGCCCTGTCACTGCCACACTGCCCTGGGCACCGCCCTGTCCCCTCCCTGTCCCCTCTGTGTCCCCTCCCTGTCCCCAGCGCTTCTCGCACGGCACCATGCCCCTGCGCAACGTCTTCAAGGTGGGACACCTGGGACACCTGTGTGACACCTGTGACACCTGTGTCACACCCCCAGCACTGGTGTCACCCCCTGCTGTCACCATCCTGTCCCCTCCCTGTCCCCCTCCCCTTCTCGCACGGCACCGTGCCCCTGCGCAACATCTTCAAGGTGGGACACCTGTGTGACACCTGGGTGACACCTGGGGGACAGCTGTGACACCTGTGTCACCCCCCTGTCACCTGTGTCACACCCCCAGCACCGGTGTCACCACCCTGTCCCCTCCCTGTCCCCACTCACGCCCCTGCACAGCATCTTCAAGGTGTGACACCTGTGTGACACCTGGGGGACACCTGTGTGACACCTGTGTCACTGCCCTGTCACCTGTGTCACACCCCAGCGCCGGTGTCACCGCCCTGTCCCCTCCCTGTCCCCACCCATGCCCCTGCACAACATCTTCAAGGTGTGACACCTGGGACACCTGTGTGACACCTGTGACACCTGTGTCACCCTTGTCACCTGTGTCACACCCCCGGCACCGGTGTCACCACCCTGTCCCCTTCCCTGTCCCCACCCACGCCCCTGCACAGCATCTTCAAGGTGACACTGCACCTGTGTGACACCTGTGACACCTGTGACACCCCCCTGTCACCTGTGACACCTGTGTGACACCTCCAGCACTGGTGTCACCGCCCTGTCCCCTCCCTGTCCCTGTCCCTGTCCCCACCAGTTCTGGCGTGGCACCCACCCTGTGCCACATCTCCGAGGTGTCACTGTCACCTGGGCCACCTCCCTGTCCCCTCTGTGTCACCTCTGCCACCGCCTGTCCCCACCCAGCCCCGTGTGACATCGTCCAGGTGTCACTGTCACCTGGGCCACCTCCCTGTCCCCTCCGTGTCCCCTCGGTGGGCAGCGCCGCACACCCGGCCGTCCCCAGGTGTGCCCTGCCCGCCGCTGCCGCGTCCCCAAAGTGTCCCCAACGTGTCCCCCAAGAATGGTGTCCCCAACGTGTCCCCAATGTCCCCAGAACTGCACCTACTACTGGGGCTTCGCTGCCTGGATGGCGTATTACATCAACCACCCGCTGTACACCCCGCCAGGTGAGTGTCACCTGTCACCTGTCCTTGTCACCTGTGTGTCCCCAATGTCCCCATTGCATCACCCACCCGCTGTACACCCCGCCAGGTGAGTGTCACCTGTCCTTGTCACCTGTCCTTGTCACCTGTGTGTCCCCAATGTCCCCAATGTCCCCATTCCATCAACCACCCGCTGTACACCCCGCCAGGTGAGTGTCACCTGTCATTGTCACCTGTCATTGTCACCTGTCATTGTCATTGTCACTGTCACTGTCACTGTCCCTATTACATCAACCACCGCTGTACACCCCGCCAGGTGAGTGCCACCTGTCACCTGTCCTTGTCACCTGTGTGTCCCCAATGTCCCCAATGTCCTACTATTACATCAACCACCTGCTGTACACCCCGCCAGGTGAGTGTCACCTGTCACCTGTCCTTGTCACCTGTCCTTGTCACCCGTGCGTCCCCAATGTCCCCATTGCATCACCCACCCGCCGTACACCCCACCAGGTGAGTGTCACCTGTCCTTGTCACCTGTCCTTGTCATTGTCACTGTCACTGTCCCCCATTACATCAACCACCCGCTGTACACCCCGCCAGGTGAGTGTCACCTGTCACCTGTCCTTGTCACCTGTGTGTCCCCAATGTCCCCAATGTCCCCATTGCATCGTCCACCCGCTGTACACCCTGCCAGGTGAGTGCCACCTGTCCTTGTCACTGTCACCTGTGTGTCCCCAATGTCCCCATTCCATCAACCACCCGCTGTACACCCCGCCAGGTGAGTGTCACCTGTCCTTGTCACCTGTCATTGTCACTGTCACTGTCACTGTCACCTGTGTGTCCCCACACCACCGCAGGTGAGTGTCACCTGTCCTTGTCACCTGTCACCTGTCACCTGTGTGTCCCCCAATGTCCCCAATGTCCCCATTCCATCAGCCACCCGCTGTACACCCCGCCAGGTGAGTGTCACCTGTCACCTGTCACTGTCACCTGTGTGTCCCCAATGTCCCCATTCCATCAACCACCCGTTGTGTACACCCCGCCAGGTGAGTGTCACCTGTCCTTGTCACCTGTCCTTGTCACCTGTGTGTCCCCAATGTCCCCAGTGTCCCCATTCCATCAACCACCCGCTGTACACCCCGCCAGGTGAGTGTCACCTGTCACCTGTCCTTGTCACCTGTGTGTCCCCAATGTCCCCATTCCATCAACCACCCGCTGTACACCCCGCAGGTGAGTGTCACCTGTCACCTGTCCTTGTCACCTGTGTGTCCCCAATGTCCCCATTGCATCGCCCACCTGCTGTACACCCCGCCAGGTGAGTGTCACCTGTCCTTGTCACTGTCACTGTCACTGTCACTGTCCCTATTCCATCAACCACCCGCTGTACACCCCGCCAGGTGAGTGTCACCTGTCACCTGTCCTTGTCACCTGTGTGTCCCCAATGTCCCCAATGTCCCCATTGCATCGCCCACCCCGCTGTACACCCCGCCAGGTGAGTGTCACCTGTCCTTGTCACCTGTCATTGTCACTGTCACTGTCCCTTATTACATCAACCACCCGCTGTACACCCCGCCAGGTGAGTGCCACCTGTCCTTGTCACCTGTCATTGTCACCTGTGTGTCCCCAATGTCCCCAATGTCCCCATTCTATCAACCACCCGCTGTACACCCCGCCAGGTGAGTGTCACCTGTCCTTGTCACCTGTCATTGTCATTGTCACTGTCACTGTTCCCTGTGTGTCCCCACTGTCCCTGTCACCTGTCACTGTCACCTCTCCCTGTCACCTGTCATTGTCCCTGTCCCTGTCCCTGTCCCTGTCCCTGCCATTCCCATGTCCCCCGCAGAAGGGGACACTGGGGGGTGTCCCTTGTCCCCTGTCCGTCTGTCCCTGTGCTGACGCCATCATGTCCCTGTCCCTCTGTCCCTGTCCCCTGTCTCTCTGTCCCCTTGTCCCCATCCGTGTCCCTCTGTCCCTGTGCTGATCCCCCCTGTCCCTCTGTCCCCCTGTCCCTGTCCCTCTATCCCTCTGTCCCTCTGTCCTTCTGTCCCTGTCCTTGTGCTGACCCCCCTGCGACCCTGTCCCTCTGTCCCCCTGTCCCTGTCCCTCTGTCCCCCTGTCCCTGTCCCTCTGTCCCCCCCTTTGTCCCCATCCCTGTCCCCCTGTCCCTGTCCCCTCTCTCCCCTCTGTCCCTGTCCCCTCCCTGTCCCTCTGTCCCTGTCCCCCTGTCCCTCTGTCCCTGTCCCTGTGTCCCCCTGTCCCTGTCCGTCTGTCCCTCTGTCCCTCTCTCCCCTCTGTCCCCTCCCTGTCCCTCTGTCCCCTCCCTGTCCCTCTGTCCCCTCCCTGTCCCCTCTGTCCCCTCTATCCCTGTCCCTCTGTCCCTGTCCCTCTGTCCCTGTCCCCGTCCGTCTGTCCCTGTCCTGTCCGTCTGTCCCCCGCGCTGACCCCGCCGTGTCCCCCCAGCGTACGGTGACGAGCAGGTGAAGCTGGCGCTGGCCGTGTTCCTGGTGGGTACGGGGGGACATCGGGGGGGACACGGGGGGACACGGGGGGACATCAGGGGGACATTGGGGGGACATTGGGGGGGACATGGGACAGTCCCAGGGGGCTGGGATTGGGGATTTGGGGGGGTCCCAGTGGAGGTTTGGGGGGGCTGGGATTGGGGGTTTGGGGGGGTTCAGGGGGTTTTGGTGGCTGGGATTGGGGGTTTGGGGGGTTCAGGGGGATTTGAGGGGCTGGGATTGGGGATTGGGGGTCCCAGTGGAGGTTTGGGGGCTTTGGGCGGCTGGGATTGGGGATTTGGGGGGTTTCAGGGGGGATTTGGGGGGCTGGGTTTGGGGGTTTGGGGGTCCCAGTGGAGGTCTGGGGGGATTCAGGGAGCTGGGATTGGGGATTTGGGGGGGTTTCAGGGGGTTGGGGGGGCTGGGATTGGGGATTTTTGGGGGGTCTCAGTGGAGGTTTGGGGACTTTGGTGGGTTCAGGGGGCTCGGATTGGGGGTTTGGGGGGGCTGGGTTTGGGGGGGTTCAGGGGGTTCGGGGGGTTTTAGGGGGTTTGGGGGGGTTTGGGGTGGCTGGGATTGGGGATTTTGGGGGTCCCAGTGGAGGTTTGGGGGGATTCAGGGGGCTGGGTTTGGGGGCTTGGGGGTTTGGGGTGGCTGGGATTGGGGATTTGGGGGGGTTTCAGGGGGGTTTGGGGGGATTCAGGGGGCTGGGATTGGGGATTGGGGGTTTGGGGGGATTGGGGGGATTTGGGGGGCTGGGATTGGGGGTTTGGGGGGTCCCAGTGGGGGCTGGGGGGCTTTGGGGGGCTGGGATTGGGGGTTTGGGGGGTTTCAGGGGGTTTGGGGGGCTTGGATTGGGGGTTTGGGGGGTCCCAGTGGAGGTTTGGGGGCTTTGGGCGGCTGGGATTGGGAATTTGTGGGGTTCAGGGGGGTTTTGGGGGGGCTGGGATTGGGGATTTGGGGGTCCCAGTGGAGGTTTGGGGGATTCACTGGGCTGGGTTTGGGGATTTGGGGGGTTTCAGGGGGTTTTGGGGGGGTTTTGGGGGCTGGGATTGGGGGGTTTGGGGGTCCATGGGGCCCTGGGAGGGTTTTGGGGGGGCTGTGGGGGGGCTGAGGGAATTGAAATGGGGGATTTTGGGGGGCTGGGATGGGGGGGATTGGGGGGTTTCAGGGGGGTTTTCAGGGGGTTGGGGGGGCTGGGATTGGGGATTTTGGGGGGTCTCAGTGGAGGTTTGGGGACTTTGGTGGGTTCAGGGGGCTCGGGATTGGGGTTTGGGGGGGGCTGGGTTTGGGGGGGTTCAGGGGGTTCGGGGGGTTTGGGGGTTTGGGGGGGTTTGAGGGGCTGGGATTGGGGATTTTGGGGGTCCCAGTGGAGGTTTGGGGGGATTCAGGGGGCTGGGATTGGGGGCTTGGGGGTTTGGGGGGCTGGGATTGGGGGTTTGGGGGGTTTCAGGGGGTTTGGGGGGCTGGGATTGGGGGTTTGGGGTTTGGGGCAGTTTGGGGGGCTGGGATTGGGGATTTTGGGGGGTCCACAGGGTCCTGGGAGGGTTTTGGGGGAGCTGAAGGAATTGAAATGGGGAATTTGGGGGGTTCAGGGGGGTTTGAGGGGCTGGGATTGGGGATTTTGGGGGGTCCCAGTGGAGGTTTGGGGGGATTCAGGGGGCTGGGATTGGGGGCTTGGGGGGTTTGGGGGGCTGGGATTGGGGATTTTGGGGGGTTTCAGGGGGGTTTGGGGGGATTCAGGGGGCTGGGATTGGGGATTGGGGTTTGGGGGGGATTGGGGGGATTTGGGGGGCTGGGATTGGGGGTTTGGGGGGTCCCAGTGGGGGCTGGGGGGCTTTGGGGGGCTGGGATTGGGGGTTTGGGGGGTTCAAGGGGGTTTGGGGGGCTGGGATTGGGGGTTTGGGGGTCCCAGTGGAGGTTTGGGGGACTTTGGGGGGTTCAGGGGGCTGGGATTGGGGGTTTTGGGGGCTTTGGGGGGCTGGGATTGGGGATTTTGGGGGGTTCAGGGGGATTTGGGGGGCTGGGATTGGGGATTTTGGGGGGTTCAGGGGGTTTGGGGGGCCTGGGATTGGGGATTTTGGGGGTCCATGGGGCCCTGGGAGGGTTTTGGGGGCCATGGGGGGGGCTGAAGGAATTGAATGGGGGATTTGGGGGGGTTTGGGAGCTGGGATTGGGGGTTTGGGGGGGCTGGGATTGGGGGTTTTGGGGGAGTTCAAGGGGATTTGGGGGTTTGAGGGGCTGGGATTGGGGATTTGGGGGTTTTTGGGGGGTTTCAGGGGGGTTTGGGGGGCTGGGATTGGGGATTTTGGGGTCCCATTGGAGCTTTGGGGGCTTTGGGGGGTTCAGGGGGCTTGGATTGGGGTTTGGGGCAGTTTGGGGGGGCTGGGATTGGGGATTTTGGGGGGCTGTGGGGGGCTGGAATTGGGGGGTTTCAGGGGTTTGGGGGGTTTAAGGGGCTGGGATTGGGGATTTGGGGGGTTCAGGGGGTTTGGGGGGCTGGGATTGGGATTTGGGGGGTTCAGGGGGTTTGGGGGGCTGGGATTGGGGATTTCGGGGGTCCCAGTGGAGGTTTGGGGGCTTTGAGGGCTGGATTGGGGATTTTGGGGGTCCCAGTGGAGGTTTGGGGCTTTGAGGGGCTGGGATTGGGGATTTTGGGGGTCCCAGTGGAGGTTTGGGGGGATTCAGGGGGCTGGGATTGGGGGTTTGGGGGGATTCAAGGGGGTTTTGGGGGGCTGGGATTGGGGGTTTGGGGGTCCACGGGGCCCTGGGAGGGTTTTTGGGGGGCCATGGGGGGGGCTGAGGAATTGAAATGGGGGATTTGGGGGGGTTTGGGGGGCCTGGGATTGGGGATTTTTGGGGGGGTTCCAGGTGGCTTTGTGGGGGTCCCACTGAGGTTTGGGCAGATTTTGGGGGGCTGGGGAATTTGGGTGGGTCCCACTGGGGTTTTGGGCGGATTTTGGGAGGCTGGGGGAGTTTGGGGGGGTCCCATTGGGGTTTGGGGGGGGTCCCCAGGGGGGCCAAGGGGATTTGTGGGGGTCCCACTGGGATTTGGGGGGCTGGGGGAGTTTGGGGGGTCCCATTGGGGTTTGGGGGGGTCCCAGGTGGGTTTGTGGGGGTCCCATGGGGATTTGGGGGGGCCGTGGGGGGTTTGGGCTGGTGGGGAATTTGGGGTGGTCCCAGGTGGGTTTGTGGGGGTCCCACTGGGGTTTGGGCAGATTTTGGGGGGCTGGGGGAATTTGGGGGGTCCCAGAGGGGTTTGGGGGGGTCCCAGGGGGACCATGGGAATTTGGGGGGTCCCACTGGGATTTGGGGGGCCATCGGGGGGTTTGGGCAGATTTTGGGGGGCTGGGGGAGTTTGGGGGGTCCCAGGGGGGTTTGTGGGGGTCCCACTGGGATTTGGGGGGTCCCAGGGAGGTTTGGGGGGGCCGTGGGGGTGGTGGGGGAATTTGGGGGGGTCCCAGGTGGGTTTGTGGGGGTCCCACTGAGGTTTGGGGCAGATTTTGGGGGGCTGGGGGAGTTTGGGGGGTCCCAGGGGGTTTGAGGGGCTGGGGGAGTTTGGGGGGGGTCCCACTGGGATTTTGGGGGTCCCAGGGGGGTTTGAGGGGCTGGGGGAGTTTGGGGGGGGTCTCACTGGGGTTTGGGCAGATTTTGGGGGGCTGGGGGAGTTTGGGGGGTCCCATTGGGGTTTGAGGGGGTCCCACTGGGATTTGGGGGGTCCCACTGGGATTTGGGGGGCCATGGGGGGTTCAGGCAGATTTTGGGGCGCTGGGGGTGTTTGGAGGGTCCCATTGGGGCCGTGGGGACTTTGGGGGGGTCCCTGGGGGTGTCCCTGGTGCCACCCCCACCCCGTGACCCCCCCCGTGACCCCTGGGTGACCCCTGGGTGACCCCCCCGTGACCCCTGGGTGACCCCTGGTGACCCCCCCGTGACCCCCCCCAGTTCTGCCAGCTCGGGAACTTCTCCATCCACGTGGCCCTGAGGAACCTGCGGCCGGCGGGTGAGGGGACAGCGGGGACACCTTGGGGACACCTTGGGGACAATGGGGACATTGGGGGACACTGGGGACTGGAGGGATTGGGGACACTGGGGGGATTGGGGACATTGGGGGGACTGGGGACATTGGGGGACACTGGGGACATTGGGGACACTGGGGGGATTGGGGACATTGGGGACAGCCAGGGGACAGCCAGGGGACATTGGGGACATTGGAGGGATTGGGGACACAGGGGGACATTGGGGACACTGGGGGGATTGGGGACATTGGGGGACAATGGGGACATTGGGGCACTGGGGGGATTGGGGACATCTGGGGACACTGGGGACATTGGGGGACAATGGGGACACTGGGGGGATTGGGGACATTGGGGACAGCCAGGGGACATTGAGGGGACAGTGGGGACAGCCATGGGACACTGGGGACATTGGGGGGATCAGGGGGATTGGGGACATTGGGGACACTGGAGACAGCCAGGGGACACTGGGGACATTGGGGACATTGGGGACACTGGGAGGATTGGGGGACATTGGGGACATTGGGGACACTGGGAGGATTGGGGACATTGGGGACATTGGGGGACGTTGGGGACACTGGGGACATTGGGGGACAATGGGGACGTCTGGGGACACTGGGGACATTGGGGATGTGTCCCCATGTGTCCCCGTGTCACCCGGTGTCCCCGTGTGTCCCGTGTCCCCATGTCCAGCGGTGTGACTGGTGTGTCCCTGTGTCACTGATGTGTCCCCATGTGTCACCATGTGTCACTGCGTCACTGTGTCCCTGTGTGTCCCCATGTGTCACTGTGTCCCCATGCCCAGGGGTGTCACTGATGTGTCCCCATGTGTCCCCATGTGTCCCTGTGTCACAGCATCACTGTGTCCCTGTGTGTCCCCCTGTGTCACTGTGTCCCCATGCCCAGGGGGTGTCACTGATGTGTCCCCATGTGTTACCAGTGTCCCTGTGTCACCGGTGTCACTGGTGTCCCCCCATGTGTCCCCATGTGTCACCGGTGTCCCCGTGTGTCCCATGTCCCCGTGTCCAGCAGTGTGACTGGTGTGTCCCTGTGTCACTGATGTGTCCCCATGTGTCCCCATGTGTCCCCATGTGTCACCGCTGTCCCCCCATGTGTCCCCGTGTGTCACTGTGTGTCACTGTCCCACTGTGTCACTGTGTGTCCCTGTGTCCCTGTGTGCCCCTGTGTGTCAGTGTGTCACCAATGTCCCCCCCCATCGTGTCACTGATGTCACTGTGTCCCCGTGTGTCCCCATGTGTCCCTGTGTGTCCCCATCTGTCCCTGTGTGTCCCTGTGTGTCACCGTGTGTCCCTGTGTGTCCCCATGTGTCACTGGTATCACTGTGTGTCACTGTGTCACTGTGTCACTGTGTCACCGATGTCCCCATGTGTCCCTGTGTGTCACTGTCCCACTCTGTCCCTGTGTGTCCCCGTGTCATTTGTCCCACTCTGTCCCTGTGTGTCCCCGTGTCATTATGTCACCGATGTCCTCATGTGTCCCTGTGTGTCCCTGTGTGTCACCGGTGTCACCGATGTCACTGTGTGTCCCCGTGTGTCCCCATGTGTCCCTGTGTCCCCGTGTGTCCCTGTGTGTCCCCGGTGTCACCGATGTCCCCCGGTGTCCCCGCAGGTTCCAAGACCCGCAAGATCCCGTACCCCACCCGGAACCCCTCCCTGTGTCCCCGTGTCATTGTGTCCCCGTGTGTCCCTGTTTGTCACCGGTGTCACCGATGTCCCCCTGTGTGTCACCGGTGTCACCGATGTCCCCGTGTGTCCCTGTGTGTCACCAATGTCCCCGCAGGTTCCAAGACCCGCAAGATCCCGTACCCCACCCGGTGTCACTGTGTGTCCCTGTGTGTCACCGATGTCCCCACGTGTCACTGTGTCCCCCTGTGTCCCTATGTGTCACCGATGTCCCCGTGTGTCCCTGTGTGTCACCGGTGTCACCAATGTCCCCATGTGTCCCCATGTGTCACCGATGTCCCCCTGGTGTCCCCGCAGGTTCCAAGACCCGCAAGATCCCGTACCCCACCCTGTGTCCCCATGTGTCCCTGTGTCACTGTGTCACCGATGTCCCCGTGTGTCCCTGTGTGTCACTGTGTCACTGTGTGTCCCCGTGTGTCACTGTGTGTCACCGATGTCCCCCGTGTGTCCCCATGTGTCACTGTGTATCCCTGTGTGTCACTGGTGTCACCGATGTCCCCGTGTGTCCCTGTGTGTCACTGGTATCACTGTGTCACTGATGTCACTGTGTCACTGTGTGTCCCCGTGTCATTGTGTCACTGATGTCCCCACGTGTCCCTGTGTGTCACTGTCCCACTGTGTCCCTGTGTGTCCCCGTCTGTCCCTGTGTGTCCCTGTGTGTCACCGATGTCCCCATGTGTCACTGTGTGTCCCTGTGTCCCTGTGTGTCAGTGTGTCACCAATGTCCCCCGTGTGTCACTGATGTCACTGTGTCCCTGTGTGTCACCAATGTCCCTGTGTGTCACCGGTGTCACCGATGTCCCCGTGTGTCACTGTGTGTCCCCGTGTGTCCCTGTGTGTCCCTGTGTGTCACTGTGTGTCCCCGTGTGTCCCTGTGTGTCACTGTGTGTCCCCGTGTGTCCCTGTGTGTCACCGGTGTCACCGATGTCCCCATGTGTCACTGTGTGTCACCGGTGTCATTGTGTCACCGATGTCCCCATGTGTCCCCATGTGTCCCTGTGTGTCACCGGTGTCACCGATGTCCCCGTGTGTCCCCGTGTGTCCCTGTGTGTCACTGATGTCCCCGTGTGTCCCTCTGTGTCACCGGTGTCGCCGATGTCCCCGTGTGTCCCTGTGTCATTGTGTCACCGATGTCCCTGTGTGTCCCCATGTGTCACCGATGTCCCCCCCGGTGTCCCCCGCAGGTTCCAAGACCCGCAAGATCCCGTACCCCACCCTGTGTCACTGTGTGTCCCCAATGTCCCCGTGTGTCCCCGTGTGTCCCTGTGTGTCCCTGTGTGTCACTGTGTGTCACAGTGTGTCACTGTGTCCCTGTGTGTCCCCATGTCACTGTGTGTCACCGATGTCACCGATGTCACCGATGTCCCCGCAGGTTCCAAGACCCGGAAGATCCCGTACCCCACCCGGAACCCGTTCACGTGGCTCTTCCTGCTCGTGTCCTGCCCCAACTACACCTACGAGGTCAGGGACACTTGGGGACACCTGGGGACACCTGGGGACACACCTGGGGACACCTGGGGACACCTGGGACACCTGGGGACAGCTGGGGGACACCTGGGGGGACACCTGGGGACAGCTGGGACACCTGGGGACACCTGGGACACCTGGGGACACCTGGGACACCTGGGGACAGCTGGGGGACACCTGGGGGGACACCTGGGGACAGCTGGGACACCTGGGGACACCTGGGACACCTGGGGGGGACACCTGGGGACACCTGGGGACAGCTGGGGACACCTGGGGACACCTGGGGGGACACCTGGGGGGACACCTGGGGGGACACCTGGAGACACCTGGGGACACCTGGGGACACCTGGGGGGACACCTGGAGACACCTGGGGACACCTGGGGACACCTGGGGGGACACCTGGGGGGACACCTGGGGACACCTGGGGAGACACCTGGGGACACCTGGGACACCTGGGGACAGCTGGGGACACCTGGGGACACCTGGGGGACACCTGGGACAGCTGGGGACACTCTGGGGACACCTGGGGACACCTGAGGGGACACCTGGGAGGGACACCTGGGACACCTGTGGACACCTCAGGACACCTGGGGACACCTGGGACACCTGGGGGGTGTGACAGCCCTGGGGACACCTGGGGGGGACACCTGGTGGGACCTGGGGGCGACACCGGGGGGGGGGACATCTGTGGGGACACCTGGGGACACCTCGGGACACCTGGGGACACCTGGGCGTGTGACATCCCTCAGGAAACCTGGGGACACACCTGGGGACACCTGGGGACACCTGGGGACACCTGGGGACACCTGGGACACCTGGGGGGACACCTGGGACACCTGGGGACACCTGGGACACCTGGGACACCTGGGGGGACACCTGGGGACACCTGGGACACCTGGGACACCTGGGGGGACACCTGGGGACACCTGGGACACCTGGGACACCTGGGGGGACACCTGGGGACACCTGGGGGGGTGTGACAGCCCTGTGGACACCTGGGGGGACACCTGGGGACACCTGGGCATGTGACATCCCTCAGGACACCTGGGGACACCTGGGACACCTGGGGGGACACCTGAGGACACCTGCGGGACACCTGGGGGACACCTGGGACACCTGGGGGTGTGACATCCCTCAGGACACCTGGGGGACACCTGGGACACTTGGGGACACCTGGGGACACCTGGGGGTGTGACAGCCCTGGGGACACCTGGGGGGACACCTGGGGACACCGGGAGGATGTGACAGCGCTGGGGGTGACACGGCCATGGGGACATCGCTGTGCTGGGGGTGGCACCGCAGTGGGGGACAGGGACACCCCCCGAGGGTGACACCCAACAGTGACACCCAACAGTGACACCCAACAGTGACACCCCACAGGTGACACCCCATAAGTGACACCCCCACAGGTGACACAGCCCAGGTGACACCCAAAGGTGACACCCATAAGTGACATCCCCATAGGTGACACCCCATAAGTGACATCCCCATAGGTGACAACCCAAAGGTGACACTGCCCAGGTGACACCCCATAAGTGACACCCCAAAGGTGACACCCATAAGTGACACCCATAGGTGACAGCCCAAAGGTGACAACCCATAGGTGACACGTACAGGTGACACTGCCCAGGTGACACCCACAGGTGACGCCCACAGGTGACGCCCATAGGTGACACTGCCCAGGTGACACCCAAAGGTGACACTGCCCAGGTGACACCGCCCAGGTGACACCCACAGGTGACACCCACAGGTGACCCCACAGGTGACCCCACAGGTGACGCCCACAGGTGACACTGCCCAGGTGACACCCACAGGTGACACCCACAGGTGACCCCACAGGTGACACTGCCCAGGTGACACCCACAGGTGACACCCACAGGTGACCCCACAGGTGACACTGCCCAGGTGACCTCACAGGTGACACCCACAGGTGACACCCCATAGGTGACACCACAAAGGTGACACCCTACAGGTGACACCCATAAGTGACACCCCCCAAAGGTGACACTGCCCAGGTGACACCCACAGGTGACCCCCACAGGTGACACCCACAGGTGACCCCCACAGGTGACACCCACAGGTGACACCCACAGGTGACCCCCACAGGTGACACCCATAGGTGACGCCCACAGGTGACACCCATAGGTGACACTGCCTAGGTGACACTGCCCAGGTGACCCCACAGGTGACACCCCCAGGTGACACCCACAGGTGACTCCACAGGTGACCCCACAGGTGACCCCACAGGTGACCTCACAGGTGACACCCAAAGGTGAAACCCCACAGGTGACACCCACAGGTGACACTGCCCAGGTGACACCCACAAGGGACACCACAAAGGTGACACCCAACAGTGACACCCCCCGAAGGTGACACCCAACAATGACACCCCATAAGTGACACCCCCACAGGTGACACCCATAAGTGACAACCCCCAAAGGTGACACCCCATAAGTGACACCCACAGATGACACCCATAGGTGACACTGCCCAGGTGACACCCACAGGTGACACCCCTGTCCCGTTTGTCCCCCAGGTCGGCTCCTGGATCGGTTTCACCATCATGACCCAGTGCCTGCCCGGTGAGGGGACACAGGGGACACCAGGGGACAAGGGAGGGGACAAGGGAGAGGACAAGGGAGAGGGTGGCACCCCGGAGACCCCGGCTCTGTGTCCCCTGTGCCACCCCGGGGTCCCCGTGTCCCCTCTCCCCGTGTCCCCTGTGCCACTCTTGGGCCCTGTGTCCCTCCTGTCACCTCCTGTCCCCTGTGCCACCCCGGGGTCCCCTGTGCCACTCTTGGGTCCCACATCCCTCCTGTCACCTCCTGTCCCCTGTGCCACCATCCCCCTGGGCCCCCTGTCCCCTCTCCCAATGTCCCCTGTGCCACCCCAGGGTCCCACGTCCCTCCTGTCACCTCCTGTCACCTGTGCCACCCCGGGGTCCCCGTGTCCCCTCTCTCCCTGTCCCCTGTGCCACCCTGGGGTCCCCCTGTCCCCTCTCCCTGTGTCCCCTGTGCCACCTGTCCCTGTGTCCCCTCTCTCAATGTCCCCTGTGCCACTCTTGGGCCCTGTGTCCTTCCTGTCACCTCCTGTCCCCTGTGCCACCCCGGGGTCCCCATGTCCCCTGTGCCACCATCCCCTGCATTCTGTGTCCTTCCTGTCACCTCCTGTGTCCTGTGCCACCCCTGAGTTTCCGTGTCCCCTGTGCCACCATCCCCCTGGGTCCCCCTGTCCCCTCTCTCCGTGTCCCCTGTGCCACCCCGGGGTCCCCGTGTCCCCTGTGCCACCATCCCCTGCGTTCTGTGTCCTTCCTGTCCCCTGTGCCACCCCTGGGTCCCCTGTCCCCTCTCTCAGTGTCCCCTGTGCCACCTGTCCCTGTGTCCCCTCTCTCAATGTCCCCTGTGCCACTCTTGGGTCCCACGTCCTTCCTGTCACCTCCTGTCCCCCTGTCCCCCCTCCCAATGTCCCCTGTGCCACCCCGGGGTCCCCGTGTCCTCTCTCCCAATGTCAATGTCCCCTGTGCCACCTCAGGGTCCCGTGTCCCTCCTGTCACCTCCTGTCCCCTGTGCCACCCCGGGGTCCCCGTGTCCTCTCTCCCAATGTCCCCTGTGCCATTCTTGGGCCCTGTGTCCCTCCTGTCACCTCCTGTCCCCTGTGCCACCATCCCCTGAGGTCCCCGTGTCCCCTGTGCCACCATCCCCTGCATTCTGTGTCCTTCCTGTCACCTCCTGTCCCCCTGTCCCCTCTCGCAATGTCCCCTGTGCCACTCTTGGGCCCTGTGTCACTCCTGTCACCTCCTGTCACCTCCTGTCACCTCCTGTCCCCTCCTGTCCCCTGTGCCACCCCGGGGTCCCCGTGTCCCCTGTGCCACCATCCCCTGCGTTCTGTGTCCTTCCTGTCACCTCCTGTCCCCCTGTCCCCTCTCTCAGTGTCCCCTGTGCCACCCCGGGGTCCCCGTGTCCCCTCTCCCCGTGTCCCCTGTGCCACCTGTCCCTGTGTCCCCTCTCTCTGTGTCCCCTGTGCCACCCCAGGATCCCACGTCCTTCCTGTCACCTCCTGTCCCCTGTGCCACCCCGGGGTCCCCAGGGATTTTCAGGACATTTGGGGTGGATTTTGGGTGGATTTGGGAGGGATTTGAGGGGATTTGGGGTGGATTTGGGGGTTTTTGGTTAAATTTTGGGGTGATTGGGTGGATTTTGGGGTGGTTTAGGTGGATTTTGGGGTGATTTGGGCTGAGTTGGGTGAATTGGGATGGATTTAGGGTTGATTTTGGGGGGATTTGGGGGGGATTTGGGGTGGATTTAGGAGGATTCAGGGTGGATTTGGGTGGATTTGGGTGGATTTGGGGTAGATTTGGGGTAGATTTTGGGGGATTTGGGGTGGATTTGGGTGGATTTTGAGGGGATTTTGAGGGGATTTGTGGTGGAGGAATTTGGGGCGGATTTTTGGGGTGATTTGAGTGGATTAGGGGTAATGTGGGGTGGAATTGGGATGGACTTGGCAGGATTGGGGTGGATTTGGGGTGGATTTAGGGGTGGATTTGGGGTGGATTTGGGTGGATTTTGGGGTGGTTTAGGTGGATTTGGGTGGAGGAATTTGGGGTGGATTTTGGGGTGATTTGGGAGGAATTTGGGGCGGATTTTGGGGTGGTTTAAGTGGATTAGGGGTGATATGGGTGGAATTGGGATGGGCTTGGCAGGATTGGGGTGGATTTGGGTGGATTTTCGGGGATTTGGGTGGATTTGGGGTGGATTTGGGTGGGTTTGGGGTGGATTTTGAGGGGATTTGGGTGGATTTGGGTGGAGGAATTTGGTGTGGATTTTGGGGTGATTTGGGAGGAATTTGGGGCAGATTTTGGGGTGGTTTAAGTGGATTAGGGGTGATGTGGGGTGGAATTGGGATGGGTTTGGCAGGATTTGGGAGGATTAAGGGTGGATTTGGGGTGATTTGGGGTGATTTGGGGTGGACTTGGCAGGATTGGGGTGGATTTGGGGTGGATTTAGGAGGATTTGGGTGGATTTTGAGGGGATTTGGGTGGAGGAATTTCGGGGTGGTTTTGGTGGATTTTGGGGTGATTTGGGGTAGATTTGGGGTGGACGTGGCAGGATTTGGGTGGATTTGGGGTGGATTTGGGGTACATTTTGGGGGGATTTGGGTGGATTTGGGGTGGATTTGGGGTGGATTTAGGAGGATTCAGGGTGGATTTGGGAGGATTTGGGGTGGATTTGGGTGGACTTGGGGTAGATTTGGGTGGATTTGGGGCGGATTTTGGGTGGATTTGGGATAGATTTGGGGTGGATTTGGATGGATTTGGGGTGGATTTGGGTGGATTTGGGGTGGATTTGGGTGGGTTTGGGGTGGATTTAGGAGGATTCAGGATGGATTGGGGTGGATTTGGGGTGGATTTGGGGTTGATTTTGGGGGATTTGGTGGATTTGAGGCAGATTTGGGAGGATTTGGGGTGGATTTGGGGTGGATTTGGTTGGATTTGGGGTGGATTTGGGTGAATTTTGGGGGGGATTTGTGTTGGATTTGGAGCAGATTTTGGGGCGGTTTAAGTGGATTCGGGGTAATGTGGGGTAGAATTGGGATGGACTTGGCAGGATTGGGGTGGATTTTAGGTGGATTTTGGGGGATTTAGGGTAGATTTTGGGGGGATTTGGGTGGATTTTGAGGGGAATTGGGTGGATTTGGGTGGATTTGGGGGGGATTTGGGTGGAGGAATTTAGGGTGGTTTTGGTGAATTTTGGGGTGATTTGGGGTAGATTTGGGGTGGACGTGGCAGGATTGGGATGGATTTGGGGTACATTTTCGGTGGATTTGGGGTGGATTGGGTGGATTTGGGGTGGATTTGGGGTGGTTTCGGTAGATTGGGGTGATTTGGGGTGGATTTTGAGGGGATTTGGGGTAGATTTGGGGTGGATTTGGGTGGATTTAGGAAGATTTGGGTGGATTTGGGAGGAATTTGGGACGGATTTTGGGGTGGTTTAAGTGGATTAGGGGTGATGTGGGGTGGAATTGGGATGGGTTTGGCAGGATTGGGGTGGATTTGGGTGGATTTGGGACAGATTTAGGGTGGATTTTGGGGGGGGATTTGGGGTGGATTTTGGGTGGATTTGGGTGGATTTTGAGGGGAATTAAGTGGATTTTGGGGTGGATTTGCAGTGGAATTGGGATGGATTCAGGGGGATTTGGGGGTGGATTTTGGGGGGATTTTGAGGTGATTTGGGGTGGATTTGGGTGGATTTGGGTAGATTTGGGGTGGATTTGGGGTGGTTTTGGTAGATTGGGGTGATCTGGGGTGGATTTTGAGGGTATTTGGGTGGATTGGGGTAGATTTAGGGGTGATTTGGAGTGGATTTGAGGTGGATTTTGGGTGGATTTGGGGTGGATTTGGGGTGGATTTGGGGTAGATTTTTGGGGGTTGATTTTGGGGGGATTTGGGTGGATTTGGGGCAGATTTGGAGTGGATTTGGGGTGGTTTTGGTGGATTTTGGGGGCATTTGGGGTGGATTTAGGGGTCGATTTTGAGGGGAATTGAGTGGATTTTGGGGTGGATTTGCAGTGGAATTGGGATGGATTCAGGGGGATTTGGGTGCATTTGGGGTGGATTTAGCAGTGATTCAGGTTGGATTTAGGGGTGATTTGGGGAGGATTTTGGGGTGATTTGGGGTAGATTTGGGGTGGACGTGGCAGGATTGGGGTGGATTTGGGTGGATTTGGGGTAGATTTGGGTGGATTTGGGGTGGATTTGGGTGGATTTAGGAGGATTTAGGAGGATTTGGGGTGGATTTTGGGTGGATTTGGGGCGTCCCCCGGTGCCAGCGCTGTCCCAGCCGTGTCCCCCGGTGCCAGCGCTGTCCCGGCCGCGTCCCCCGGTGCCAGCGCTGTCCCCTGTCCCCACAGTGGCGCTCTTCTCGCTGGTGGGCTTCGTGCAGATGGCGATCTGGGCTCAGGGCAAGCACCGCAGTTACCTGCGCGAGTTCCGCGATTACCCGCCCCTGCGCTCGCCCATCGTGCCCTTCCTGCTGTGACACCGCCCTGGGGACATCTTCCAGTGTCCCCTCCCTGCTGTGACACCGCCCTGGGGACACCGCCCTGGGGACACCGCGGGGACAGCGCCCAGTGTCCCCTCCCTGCTCTGACACCGAGGGGATTGTCCCCTCCCTGCTGTGACACCGCCCTGGAGACACCATGGGGACACCGCGGGGACACCGTGGGGACATCTTCTAGTGTCCCCTCCCTCCTGTGACACCGTGGGGATGTCCCTCAGTGTCCCCTTCCTGCTGTGACACTGCCCTGGGGACACCGCAGGGACACCGCGGGGACAGCCCCCAGTGTCCCCTTCCTGCTGTGACACTGAGGGGACACCACAGGGACAGCCCCAGGACATCCCTCAGTGTCCTCTCCCTGATGTGACATCGAGGGGACACGATGGGGACAGCCCCCAGTGTCCCCTCCCTGCTGTGACACCACGGGGATGTCCCTCAGTGTCCCCTTCCTGTTGGGACACCAAGGGGACACGATGGGGACATCCCTCAGTGTCCCCTTCCTGCTGTGACACTGCCCTGGGGACACTGCGGGGACAGCCCCAGGACAGCCCCCATTGTCCCCTCCCTGCTGGGACACTGCAAGGATTGTCCCCTTCCTGCTGTGACACTGCCCTGGGGACATCTTCCAGTGTCCCCTCCCTGCTGTGACACTGAGGGGACACCACGGGGACAGCCCCAGGACATCCCTCAGTGTCCTCTCCCTGATGTGACATCGAGGGGACACGATGGGGACAGCCCCCAGTGTCCCCTTCCTGCTGTGACACCACCCTGGGGACACCACGGGGACATCCCTCATCGTCCCCTTGCTGCTGTGACACCCTGGGGACACCCTGATGTCCCCCTGAGCCTTGGGGACAGTGAGGGGACAGGGGACGTGAGCCCTTTGTCACCCTGGTGTCACAGCAGGACACGGGAGTGTGGCCCCACTGTCCCTTGTCACCTCCAGATGCCATCCCCAGTGTCACCTCCCCCGGTGGCAGTGTCACCTCCCTGGTGGCAGTGTCACCTCCAGATGCCATCCCCGGTGTCCTCTCCCTGGTGGCAATGTCACCTCCCTGGTGGCACTGTCATCTTCAGGGTGCCATCTCCAGTGTCGCCTCCCTGGTGGCAGTGTCAACTCCAGGGTCCCATCCCCGGTGTCCCCTCCCCGGTGGCAGTGTCACCTCCGCAGTGGCAATGTCACCTCCAGGGTCCCATTGCCAGTGTCCCCTTCGTGGTGGCAGTGTCACCTCCATGGTGGCAGTGTCACCTCCAGATGCCATCCCCAGTGTCCTCTCCCTGGTGGCAATGTCCCCTCCCTGGTGGCAGTGTCACCTCCCTGGTGCCATCCCCGGTGTCCCCTCCATGGTGGCAGTGTCCCCTCCCTGGTGCCATCCCCAGTGTCACCTCCCTGGTGGCAGTGTCACCTCCATGGGTGCAGTGTCCCCTCCCTGGTGCCACCCCTGGTGTCAGTGTCACCTCCCTGGTGGCAGTGTCACCTCCATGGTGCCATCCCCGGTGTCCTCTCTATGGTGGCAGTGTCATCTTCAGGGTGCCATCCCTGGTGTCACCTCCCCAATGGCACTGTCCCCTCCCTGGTGGCACTGTCCCCTCCGTGGTGGCACTGTCCCCAGCAGCCCTGCCCCGGTCACCCGAAGCCACCCCTGGTGACACCGCGGTGTCACCCCCCCTCCCCCTCCATGTCCCCTGCCCAGTGCCACCCCCTGTCCCCATCCCCGCAGGTGACAATAAATGCCATCCCCCCCCCCCACGCGTGTGGCCTGTCATTGTGTCATTGTCCCCTCCCGGGGGACACCCTTGGGGACAATCCCGCTGTCCCCAGGCTGGGGGGGGGGCGGTGGCTTCGCGATGTCCCCAAGCAGAGTGACACGGAGCCAGCGCAGTGTGTGACAGCTTTATTGGGGGGTGGCCTCGTGTCACCGTCACCGGGGTGTCACTCGGTGTCACTCAATGTCACTCGGTGTCACCTGGTGTCACTTGGGTGTCCTGGATGTCACTCAATGTCACTCGGTGTCACTGCGGTGTCACCTGACAGCTTTATTGGGGGGTGGCCTTGTGTCACTGTCACCGGGGTGTCACTGCGGTGTCACTCAATGTCACTCGGTGTCACTGCAGTGTCACTCTGTGTCACTCGGGTGTCACTCGGTTCCTCGGGTGTCACTCAGTGTCACTCTGTGTCTCTCGGTGTCACTCGGTTCCTTGGGTGTCACTCGGTGTCACTCAATGTCACTCGGTGTCACTGTGGTGTCACTTGACAGCTTTATTGGGGGGTGGCCTCGTGTCACTGTCACTGTGGTGTCACTTGGTGTCACTCAATGTCACTTGGTGTCACTGCAGTGTCACTCTGTGTCACTCAGGTGTCACTTGGTTCCTCGGGTGTCACTCGGTGTCACTGCGGTGTCACTCTGTGTCACTCTGTGTCACTCGGTGTCACTCGGTGTCACTTGACAGCTTTATTGGGGGGTGGCCTCGTGTCACTGTCACCGGGGTGTCACTCGGTGTCACTGCAGTGTCACTGCGGTGTCACTTGACAGCTTTATTGGGGGTGGCCTCGTGTCACCGTCACCGGGGTGTCACTCGGTGTCACTCGATGTCACTCGGTGTCACTCTGTGTCTCTGCGGTGTCACCTGGTGTCACTTGGGTCTTGGGTGTCCTGGATGTCACTCAATGTCACTCGGTGTCACTGCGGTGTCACTCTGTGTCACTCAGGTGTCACTCGGTGTCACTTGGGTGTTCTGGATGTCACTCGGTGTCACTGCAGTGTCACTTGACAGCCTTACTGCGGGGGTGGCCTTGTGTCACCGTCACCGGGGTGTCACTCTGTGTCACTCAATGTCACTCGGTGTCACTGCGGTGTCACTCAATGTCACTCGGTGTCACTCAATGTCACTCGGTGTCACTGCGGTGTCACTTGACAGCTTTATTGGGGGGTGGCCTCATGTCACCGTCACCGGGGTGTCACTCGGTGTCACTCAATGTCACTCGGTGTCACTCTGTGTCTCTGCGGTGTCACCTGGTGTCACTTGGGTCTTGGGTGTCCTGGATGTCACTCAATGTCACTCGGTGTCACTGCGGTGTCACTCAGGTGTCACTCTGTGTCACTCAGGTGTCACTCGGTGTCACTTGGGTGTCCTGGATGTCAATGTCACTCGGTGTCACCTGACAGCTTTATTGGGGGTGGCCTCGTGTCACTGTCACTGTGGTGTCACTCGGTGTCACTCAATGTCACTCGGTGTCACTGCGGTGTCACTCAATGTCACTGCGGTGTCACTCAATGTCACTCGGTGTCACTGCAGTGTCACTGCAGTGTCACTCGGTGTCACTCGGTTCCTCAGGTGTCACTCGGTGTCACTCGGTTCCTCAGGTGTCACTCGGTGTCACTTGGGTGTCCTGGATGTCACTCGGTGTCACTGCGGTGTCACCTGACAGCTTTATTGGGGGGGTGGCCTCGTGTCACTGTCACTGGGGTGTCACTCGGTGTCACTCGGTGTCACTCGGTGTCACTGCGGTGTCACTCGGTGTCACTCGGTGTCACCTGACAGCTTTATTGGGGGGTGGCCTCGTGTCACTGTAACTGCGGTGTCACTCGGTGTCACTCAATGTCACTCATTGTCACTGCGGTGTCACTCTGTGTCACTCAATGTCACTCGGTTCCTCGGCTGTCACTCGGTGTCACTGCGGTGTCACTCAGTGTCACTCAGGTGTCACTCAGTGTCACTTGGGTGTCACTCAGGTGTCACTCTGTGTCACTGCGGTGTCACTCTGTGTCACTCGGTTCCTCGGGTGTCACTCGGTGTCACTGCGGTGTCACTTGACAGCTTTATTGGGGGGTGGCCTCGTGTCACCGTCACCGGGGTGTCACTCAGTGTCACTTGACAGCTTTACTGGGGGGTGGCCTCGTGTCACCGTCACCGGGGTGTCACTCGGTGTCACTCAATGTCACTCTGTGTCACTCAGGTGTCACTCGGTGTCACTGCGGTGTCACTCAATGTCACTCGGTGTCACTCGGTTCCTCGGGTGTCACTCGGTGTCACTTGGGTGTCCTGGATGTCAGTCGGTGTCACTGCAGTGTCACCTGACAGCCTTACTGCGGGGGTGGCCTCATGTCACTGTCACCGGGGCGTCACTGCGGTGTCACTCCATGTCACTCGGTGTCACTGCGGTGTCACCTGTCAGCTTTATTGGGGGGTGGCCTCGTGTCACCGTCACCGGGGTGTCACTGCGGTGTCACTCAATGTCACTCGGTGTCACTCGGTGTCACTCAGGTGTCACTCAGTGTCACTCGGTGTCACTGCAGTGTCACTCTGTGTCACTCAGGTGTCACTCGGTTCCTCGGGTGTCCTGGATGTCACTCGGTGTCACTGCGGTGTCACCTGACAGCCTTACTGCAGGGGTGGCCTCGTGTCACTGTCACCGGGGTGTCACTCGGTGTCACTGCAGTGTCACTTGACAGCTTTATTGGGGGGTGGCCTCGTGTCACCGTCACTGAGGTGTCACTCGGTGTCACTCAATGTCACTCGGTGTCACTGCGGTGTCACCTGACAGTTTTATTGGGGGGGTGGCCTCCTGTCACTGTCACTGTGGTGTCACTCTGTGTCACTCAGTGTCACTTTGTGTCACTCGGTGTCACTGCAGTGTCACCTGACAGCTTTACTGCGGGGGTGGCCTTGTGTCACCGTCACCGGGGTGTCACTCTGTGTCACTCAGGTGTCACTCAGTTCCTCGGGTGTCACTCAGGTGTCACTCAGTGTCACTCTGTGTCACTCTGTGTCACTTGGTTCCTCAGGTGTCACTCGGTGTCACTTGGGTGTCCTGGATGTCACTCGATGTCACTGCGGTGTCACCTGACAGCTTTATTGGGGGGTGGCCTCCTGTCACTGTCACTGCGGTGTCACTCAATGTCACTCGGTGTCACTGCGGTGTCACCTGACAGTTTTATTCTGGGGGTGGCCTCGTGTCACTCGCTGTCACTGCAGTGTCACTCTGCATCACTCGCTGTCACTCAGGTGTCACTCAGTTCCTCGGGTGTCACTCGGTGTCACTTGGGTATCCTGGATGTCACTCAGTGTCACTCAGGTGTCACTCGGTGTCATCAGGGGTCACTCGGTGTTTCCAGTGTCACCAGTGTCACTCGGTGTCACTCGGTTCCTCGGGTGTCACCCGGTGTCACTTGGGTGTCCTGGGTGTCATCAGGGGTCACTCGGTGTTTCCAGTGTCACTCGGTGTCACTCGGTGTCACTCAGGTGTCACTCGGTTCCTCGGGTGTCACCCGGTGTCACTTGGGTGTGACTCAGGGGTCACTCGGTGCTTCCAGTGTCACTTGGTGTCACTTGGTGTCACTTGGGTGTCCTGGGTGTCACTCAGGTGTCACTCGGTGTCATCAGGGGTCACTTGGGTGTCCTGGGTGTCATCAGTGGTCAGTCGGTGTTTCCAGTGTCACTCGGTGTCACTTGGGTGTCCTGGGTGTCACTCCGGTGTCACTGCAGTGTCCCAGGTGTCACTCAGTGTCCCAGGTGTCACTTGGTGTCACTGTGGTGTCCCAGATGTCACCCAGATGTCATTTGGTGTCACTCAGTATCATCGGGTGTCAGTGTCCCTGGTGTCACTCCGGTGTCACTTGGTGATGTTTCCAGTGTCACTCGGGTGTCACTTGGTGTTGCCAGTGTCACCCAGTGTCACCATGGTGTCCCAGTTGTCACTCAGTGTCCCTCGCTGTCGCCAGTGTCACTTGGATGTCACTCAGTGTCCCCGGGTGTCACTCGGTGTCCCCGGGTGTCACTCAGTGCCACTTGGGTGTCGCTCGGAGTCCCAGATGTCACTCAGGTGTCACTCAGTGTCACTCGGGTGTCACTTGGTGTCCCTCAGGTGTCACTCAGTGTCACCGATGTCACTTGGTGTCCCTCAGGTGTCGCTCAGTGTCACTCGATGTCTCCATGTCACTCGGTGTCACCGATGTCACTCGGTGTCCCTCACTCGGGTGTCACTCAGTGTCCAGGGTGTCACCAGTGTCACCGGGTGACCCCAGGTGTCACTCGCTGTCCCCGCTGTCCCTGCAGTGTCCCCGATGTCACTCGCTGTCCCCATGGTGTCCCTCGCTGTCCCCGATGTCACTCGCTGTCACTCGCTGTCCCCACAGTGTCCCCGATGTCACTCGCTGTCCCCATGGTGTCACTCGCTGTCCCCGCAGTGTCCCCGATGTCACTCGCTGTCCCCATGGTGTCACTCGTTGTCACTCGCTGTCCCCGCTGTCCCCGATGTCCCTTGCTGTCCCCGATGTCACTCGCTGTCCCCGATGTCACTCGTTGTCACTCGTTGTCACTCGCTGTCCCCGCTGTCCCCGATGTCACTCGCTGTCACTCGCTGTCCCCGCTGTCCCCGTGGCGCCGTCTCAGCCGTTGCTGCCGCAGCCGCAGGCGCCGCTCGCGCTCGAACTCCTTCATGCGCATCACATAGCTGGGACGGGGACAGGGACATCGTGTCACCGTGTGTCACCACTGTGTGTCACCGTGTCACTATGTCACCATGTGTCACCAGTGTGTGTCACTGTGTGTGTCATTCTGTCACTGTGTGTCACCAGTGTGTGTCACTGTGTGTATCAGTGTGTGTCACTGTGTGTGTCACCGTGTCATCACGTAGCTGGGACGGGGACAGGGACAGCGTGTCACCGTGTCACTGTGTGTCACCAGTGTGTGTCACCGTGTGTCACTGTGTCACTGTGTCACTGTGTGTCACTGTGTGTGTCACTGTGTGTGTCACTGTGTCACTGTGTGTCACCGTGTGTCACTGTGTCACCGTGTGTGTCAGTGTGCGTCACTGTGTGTGTCACTGTATGTCACCAGAGTGTGTCACTGTGTGTCACTGTGTGTCACTGTGTGTCACCGTGTGTGTCACTATGTCACCGTGTGTCACCAGTGTGCGTCACTGTGTGTCACCGTGTGTCACTGTGTGTGTCACTGTGTGTGTCACTGTGTGTCACTGTGTGTCACTGTGTGTGTCACTGTGTGTGTCACTGTGTGTCACTGTGTGTCACCGTGTGTCACTGTGTGTCACTGTGTGTCACTGTGTGTGTCACTGTGTGTGTCACTGTGTGTCACTGTGTGTCACTGTGTGTCACCGTGTGTGTCACTGTGTGTGTCACCGTGTGTCACTGTGTGTCATTGTGTGTCACTGTGTGTCACCGTGTGTGTCACCATGTGTGTCACCGTGTGTCATCACGTAGCTGGGACGGGGACAGGGACATCGTGTCACCAGTGTGTGTCACTGTATCACCGTGTCACCGTGTCACCACTGTGTCACCGTGTCACCGTGTGTCACTGTGTGTCACCAGTCTGTGTGTGTCACTGTGTCACTGTGTGTCACTGTGTCATCACACAGCTGGGACAGGGACACCGTGTGTCACCATTGTGTCACCACCGTGTGTCACCGTGTGTCACCGTGTGTCATCACGTAGCTGGGAACAGGGGTGGCACTGTGTCACCACCGTGTGTCACCACCGTGTCACCATGTGTCACTGTGCGTGTGTCAGCACCATGTCACCATGTCACTGTGTGGCACTGTGTGCCACCGTGTGACCGTGTGTCACCACCATGTCACTGTGTGGCACTGTGTCACCACCGTGTCACCCTGTGTCATTGTGCATCACTGTGTGTCATCACCATGTCACCATGTCACTATGTGTCACTGTGTGTCACCGTATGCCACCACTGTGTCACTGTGTGTTAGTGCTGTGTCACTACCATGTCACTGTGTGTCACCAGTATGTGTCACTGTGTGTGTCACTGTGTGTCACCACCGTGTGTCACTGTGTATCACTGTGTGTCATCATGCAGCTGGGACAGGGGTGGCACTGTGTCACCACTGTGTCACCCTGTGGCTGTGTCACTGTGTGACACTCTGTGACCATGTCACCGTGCAGGTGGCACCGTGGTAACCCCGTGTCCCCAAGCCCCTCCCATGTCCCCGTCACCCCCCAGACACGTTCCCGTGTCCCCGTGTCCTGCTCCTGCTGCTGGCAGCTGTCCCAGCCGTGTCCCCCCATCATGTCCCCAATGTCCCCAATGTCCCCAATGTCCCCAGTGTCCCCATGTCACTCACTCCTGGTGCTGGCAGCTGTCCCAGGCGTGGCGCAGCGCGTGGCACCCCCAGGGCACCGGGAAGTTGTCCCCATGTCCCCAATGTCCCCAATGTCCCCATGTCCCCAATGTCCCCAGTGTCCCCAATGTCCCCAGTGTCCCCAATGTCCCCATGTCCCCAATGTCCCCAATGTCCCCAGTGTCCCCAATGTCCCCATGTCCCCATGTCCCCAGTGTCCCCAATGTCCCCAGTGTCCCCAATGTCCCCATGTCCCCAATGTCCCCAATGTCCCCAGTGTCCCCAATGTCCCCATGTCCCCATGTCCCCAGTGTCCCCAATGTCCCCAGTGTCCCCAATGTCCCCAATGTCCCCAATGTCCCCAGTGTCCCCATGTCCCCAATGTCCCCATGTCACTCACTCGTGGTGCTGGCAGCTGTCCCAGGCGTGGCGCAGCCGTGTCCCCCCAGTGTCCCCAATGTCCCCAGTGTCCCCAGTGTCCCCATGTCCCCAATGTCCCCAATGTCCCCAGTGTCCCCATGTCCCCAATGTCCCCAGCATCCCCATGTCACTCAATCCTCGTGCTGGCAGCTGTCCCCATGTCCCCAGTGTCCCCAATGTCCCCATGTCCCCAGTGTCCCCAGTGTCCCCAGTGTCCCCATGTCCCCAATGTCCCCAGTGTCCCCATGTCACTCACTCCTCATGCTGGCAGCTGTCCCAGGCATGGCACAGCTGTGTCCCCCCAGTGTCCCCAATGTCCCCAGTGTCCCCATGTCCCCAATGTCCCGAATGTCCCCAGTGTCCCCATGTCCCCAATGTCCCGAATGTCCCCAATGTCCCCATGATGTCCCCAGTGTCCCCATGTCACTCACTCGTGGTGCTGGCAGCTGTCCCCAGTGTCCCCATGTCACTCACTCCTCGTGCTGGCAGCTGTCCCAGGCGTGGCGCAGCTGTGTCCCCCCAGTGTCCCCATGTCCCCAGTGTCCCCAATGTCCCCAATGTCCCCAATGTCCCCATGTCCCCATGTCCCCAGTGTCCCTGATGTCCCCAATGTCCCCAATGTCCCCGTGTCACTCACTCCTCATGCTGGCAGCTGTCCCAGGCGTGGCGCAGCCGTGTCCCCCCATGTCCCCAGTGTCCCCAGTGTCCCCAATGTCCCCAATGTCCCCAATGTCCCCATGTCCCCATGTCCCCAATGTCCCCAATGTCCCCAAATGTCCCCATGTCACTCACTCCTCGTGCTGGCAGCTGTCCCAGGCGTGGCGCAGCGCGTGGCACCCCCAGGGCACCGGGAAGTTGTCCCCATGTCCCCAATGTCCCCAGTGTCCCCAATGTCCCCAGTGTCCCCAGTGTCCCCATGTCCCCAATGTCCCCATGTCCCCAATGTCCCGAATGTCCCCATGTCACTCACTCCTGGTGCTGGCAGCTGTCCCAGGCGTGGCGCAGCCGTGTCCCCCCAGTGTCCCCAATGTCCCCATGTCCCCCATGTCCCCAATGTCCCCAGTGTCACTCACTCCTGGTGCTGGCAGCTGTCCCCAGTGTCCCCCTGTCCCCAGTGTCCCCAATGTCCCCATGTCACTCACTCGTGGTGCTGGCAGCTGTCCCAGGCGTGGCGCAGCTGTGTCCCCCCAGTGTCCCCAGTGTCCCCAATGTCCCCAATGTCCCCAGTGTCCCCAATGTCCCCATGTCACTCACTCCTGGTGCTGGCAGCTGTCCCAGGCGTGTCCCCCCGTGATGTCCCCAATGTCCCCATGTCCCAATGTCCCCATGTCACTCACTCCTCATGCTGGCAGCTGTCCCAGGCGTGGCGCAGCTGTGTCCCCCCAATGTCCCCATGTCCCCAGTGTCCCCATGTCACTCACTCGTGGTGCTGGCAGCTGTCCCAGGCGTGGCGCAGCTGTGTCCCCCCAGTGTCCCCAATGTCCCCAGTGTCCCCATGTCCCCTGTGTCCCCATGTCCCCAATGTCCCAATGTCCCCAATGTCCCCATGTCCCCAATGTCCCCATGTCACTCACTCGTGGTGCTGGCAGCTGTCCCAGGCGTGGCGCAGCGCGTGGCACCCCCAGGGCACGGGGAAGTTGTCCCCATGTCCCCAGTGTCCCCAATGTCCCCAATGTCCCCATGTCCCCAATGTCCCCAGTGTCCCCATGTCCCCAATGTCCCCAATGTCCCCCATGTCCCCAATGTCCCCAATGTCCCCATGTCACTCACTCGTGGTGCTGGCAGCTGTCCCAGGCGTGGCGCAGCGCGTGGCACCCCCAGGGCACAGGGAAGTTGTCCCTCTGGCAGCGCAGCAGCCGCAGCAGGTGGTGCCCGCAGAAATCCCTCTGCTCCAGGGGCACGCGGGCATCCGAGAGCTGCGACGCCGAGGCCACCATCACTGCCACACACAGGGGACAATGACAGTGTCAGGGACAGCTATGCCACCGAGGCCACCATCACTGCCACACACAGGGGACAATGACAGTGTCAGGGACAGTCAGGGACACTCAAGGGACACTCAGGGACACTCAGGGACACCAAGGGACACTCAGGGACACCCAGGGTCAGCCAGGGACACTCAGGGACACCCAGGGACACCCAGGGACGTGGGGACAGGGACACCCAGGGACACTCAGGGACACTCAGGGACACCCAGAGACAGAAGGAACACTCAGAGACACCCAGGGACACCCAGGAACACTCAGGGACACCCAGGGACACTCAAGGACACTCAGGGACATGGGGACAGGGACAGCCAGGGACACTCAGGGACACCCAGGGACACTCAGGGACACCCAGGCACAGCCAGGGACACACGAGCATCAGAGAGCTGGGACACTGAGGCCACCATCACTGTCACAGAGAGGGGACAGGGACAGTTAGGGACACTCAGGGACATTCACGGACACCCAGGGACACTCAGGGACACTCAGTGACACCCAGTGGCACCCAGGCATCCGAGAGCTGCGGCGCCGAGGCCACCATCACTGCCACACACAGGGGACAATGACAGTTAGGGACACCCAGTGACACCCAGACACAGCCAGGGACACTCAGGGACACCCAGGGATAACCAGGGACACTCAGGGACACTCAGGGACAGCCAGGGACACCCGGGCATCTGAGAGATGGGACACTGAGGCCACCATCACTGCCACACACAGGGGACAATGACAGTGTCAGGGACACCCAGGGACACTCAAGGACACTCAGGGACACTTGGGGACACTCAGAGACATCCACGGACACTCAGGGACATGGGGACAGGGACACCCAGGGACACCCAGGGACACCCAGGGACACCCAAGGACACTCAAGGACACTCAGGGACACTCAGGGACACCCAAGGACACTCAGGGACAGCCAGGGACACTCAGGGACACCCAGGGACACACGAGCATCAGAGAGCTGGGACACTGAGGCCACCATCACTGTCACACACAGGGGACAATGACAGTGTCAGGGACAGTCAGGGACACCCAGGGATACCCAGGGATACCCAGGGACACCCAGGGACACTCAGGGACAGCCAGGGACAGCCAGGGACATGGGGACAGGGACAGCCAGGGACATGGGGACAGGGACAGCCAGGGACACTCAGAGCATCAGACAGCTGGGACACTGAGGCCACCATCACTGTCACAGAGAGGGGACAGGGACAGTCAGGGACAGCTGGGCTGCTGAGGCCACCATCACTGCCACACACAGGGGACACAGGGGACAGTTAGGGACAGTCGGGGACACTCAGGGACACTCAGGGACAGCCAAGGACACTCAGGGACACCCAGGGGCACTCAGGGACATTCAGGGACACCCAGGGGCACCCAGGGACACTCAGGGACACTCAGGGACAGAGGGGACACTCAGGGACACTCAGGGACACCCAGGGACATTCAGGGACACCCAGGGACACTCAGGGACACTCAGGGACACTCAGGGACAGAGGGGACACCCAGGGACATTCAGGGACACCCAGGGACACTCAGGGACACTCAGGGACAGAGGGGACACCCAGGGACACTCAGGGACATTCAGGGACACCCAGGGACACTCAGGGACGTGGGGACAGGGACACCCAGGGACACTCAGGGACACCCAGGGACACTCAGGGACATGGGGACAGGGACACTCAGGGACAGCCAGGGACACTCAGGGACACACGAGCATCAGAGAGCTGGGACACTGAGGCCACCATCACTGTCACACACAGGGGACAATGACAGGGACACTCATGGACAGTCAGTGACACCCAGCGACACTGAGGGACACTCAGGGGCACCCAGGGACACCCAGGGTCACCCAGCGTCACCCAGGGACACTCAAGGACATCCAGGGACACTCAGGGACACCCAGGGACAGAGGGGACACCCAAGGACATTCGGGGCCACTCAGCGCCCACCGGGGAACGGGGACAAACACGGGGCAGGGTGTGACAGAGGGGACACGGGCTGGCAATGCAGACACAGCGACACCCGTGCGACACCTGGGGACAGTGACAGGGCTGGGGACACGGGGGTGGCAGCGGGAATCCCACACGGGAGGTCACCGGGGTCACCCCAAGGCCACCGCGCCCCCCTCACACGTCCCCTCCCGCGGTGTCCCCGCACTGACCGCGCGGCTGGCGGGCCGGCATGCCCAGCTGGGCGGGGAAGGACGGCATGTGCAGCGGGTCGGGCTCGGCCTCGGCGTCCCACAGGTAGCGCCGGCCCAGGTGAGCGCCCATGGCGGCGGCGGCGGCGGCGGCGGCGGCGGCTCCGGGCCCGGCCTGGCGGTAATGGCGGCGGCCAAGATGGCGGCGGAAGCGGAAATGGTGCCGGGCGGAAGCGGAAGTGGAACAGGGAAGGGAAGGGGAGGCGGCACCGCGGCGCCCCCTGGCGGAGGGGAGGAGCTGGGAGCGGCACTGAGCGGCCCCGGTCTCCACAAAAACACCCAAAAAACCCAAAAAACACCAAAAAATCACCAAAAACACCCAAAACCCCCCAAAACACCAAAAAACACACAAAAAAAAAAAAACAAAAAACACCAAAAAAACCAAAAAAACACCAAAAAAACCCAAAAAACACCAAAAAACCCTCAACAACACCAAAACAAACGCCAAAAAACCCCCCCAAAAACCCAAAAACACCAACCGCCCCCAAAAACACCAAAAAACCCCCAAAAACATAAAAAAAACAAAAAACACCCAAAACCACCCAAAACCACCAATAAAAAAACCCACCAACCCCCCCCAAAAAACCCGAAAAAACCCCCAAAAATTCCCAAAAAACACCAAAATAAAATCCCCAAACCACCAAAAAACCCCCCAAAAAACCCAAAAAAAAAACCCCGAGAAACCCCCAAAAAACACCCAAAAACACCATAAAAAACCCCAAAAACACACAAAAAAACCCCAAAACACCAAAAAAAACCCCCCAAAAGCACCAAAAAACACCAAAAACCCCCCCAAACCACCAAAAAAAGCCCCAAAACCCACAAAAAACCCCAAAAACCCCAAAAAAAACCCCCAAAACCCCCCAAAAAACACCAAAAGCCCCCAAAAACCACCAACCCCCCCAAAAAAACACCCAAAAAAACCCCCAAAACACAAAAAAAAACCACCCCAAAACACCCAAAAGCCCCCCAAAACCACCAAAAAAAACCCCCAAATAAACAAAAAAAACCCAAAACCACCAAAAAAACACAAAAAACACCAAAAAAAACCCCAAAACACCCAAAAAAAACCCCAAAAACCACCAAAAAACCCCCCCCAAAACCACCAAAAAAACCCCAAAAACACAAAAAACCCCCAAAAAACCCAAAAAACACCCAAAAAACACCAAAAAAAACCAAAAAAAACCCCAAAACCCCCCCAAAAACACCAAAAAAACCCCCAAAACCCCCCAAAAATCCCCCAAAAACCCCCCAAAAATTCCCCAAAAACCCCCAAAAAAACCCAAAAAACCCCAAAACCCCCCCAAAAACACCAAAAAAACCCCCAAAACCCCCCAAAAATCCCCCCAAAACCCCCCAAAAATTCCCAAAAAAACCCCAAAAAAACCCAAAAAAACCCCAAACCCCCCCAAAAACACCAAAAAAACCCCCAAAACCCCCCAAAAACCACCAAAAAAACCCAAACCCCACCCCAAACCCCCCCAGACCCCAAATTCCCCCAGGACCCCCCTCAGGAGGACACGGGGACAGCGGTGGCACTGGGGGGACACAGGGCGGTGACAAAGAAGAGACGAGGCCACGGCAGGGACAAAGGCGTTTATGGTGACACCAGTGTCCCCAAGGGCCACCACGGGGACAGGAACGAGGGACACTGAGCAGCTTTGATGTCCCCAAGGGCCACCTCGGGGACAGGAACGAGGGACACGGAGCGGCTTTGATGTCCCCAAGGGCCACCACAGGTGAGGGACACAGAGCAGCTTTGATGTCCCCAAGGGCCACCTCGGGGACAGGAGCAAGGGACACCGAGCAGCTTTGATGTCCCCAAGGGCCACCTCGGGGACAGGAACGAGGGACACGGAGCGGCTTTGATGTCCCCAAGGGCCACCACAGGTGAGGGACACAGAGCAGCTTTGATGTCCCCAAGGGCCACCACAGGTGAGGGACACGGAGCGGCTTTGATGTCCCCAAGGGCCACCACAGGTGAGGGACACCGAGCGGCTTTGATGTCCCCAAGGGCCACCACAGGTGAGGGACACAGAGCAGCTTTGATGTCCCCAAGGGCCACCACAGGTGAGGGACACGGAGCGGCTTTGATGTCCCCAAGGGCCACCACAGGTGAGGGACACCGAGCGGCTTTGATGTCCCCAAGGGCCACCACAGGTGAGGGACACCGAGCAGCTTTGATGTCCCCAAGGGCCACCACAGGTGAGGGACACGGAGCGGCTTTGATGTCCCCAAGGGCCACCACAGGTGAGGGACACAGAGCAGTTTTGATGTCCCCAAGGGCCACCTCGGGGACAGGAACAAGGGACACGGAACAGCTTTGATGTCCCCAAGGGCCACCTCGGGGACAGGAACAAGGGACACGGAACAGCTTTGATGTCCCCAAGGGCCACCTCGGGGACACAACCACAGGGGAGGGACACCGAGCGGCTTTGATGTCCCCAAGGGCCACCTCGGGGACAGGAACAAGGGACACCGAGCGGCTTTGATGTCCCCAAGGGCCACCTCGGGGACAGGAACAGGGACACAGAGCGGCTTTGATGTCCCCAAGGGCCACCATGGGGACAGGAACAGGGACACAGAGCGGCTTTGATGTCCCCAAGGGCCACCATGGGGACAGGAACAGGGACACAGAGCGGCTTTGATGTCCCCAAGGGCCACCTCGGGAACAGGAACGAGGGACACTGAGCGGCTTTGATGTCCCCAAGGGCCACCACAGGTGAGGGACACCGAGCGGCTTTGATGTCCCCAAGGGCCACCTCGGGGACAGGAACGAGGGACACGGAGCGGCTTTGATGTCCCCAAGGGCCACCACAGGTGAGGGACACAGAGCGGCTGTGATGTCCGCAAGGGCCACCTCGGGGACAGGAACAAGGGACACTGAGCGGCTTTGATGTCCCCAAGGGCCACCACAGGTGAGGGACACTGAGCAGCTTTGATGTCCCCAAGGGCCACCTCGGGGACAGGAACGAGGGACACGGAGCAGCTTTGATGTCCCCAAGGGCCACCACAGGTGAGGGACACAGAGCGGTTTTGATGTCCCCAAGGGCCACCTCGGGGACAGGAACGAGGGACACGGAGCGGCTTTGATGTCCCCAAGGGCCACCATCCCTTGAGGAATGACGAGTGACACGGCCACACTGTCCCCCACCCACAATGTCCCCCTCCCACAATGTCCCTGTCCCCAATGTCCCCATCCCACAATGTCCTTGTCCCCAATGTCCTTGTCCCACAATGTCCTTGTCCCACGCTGTCCTTGTCCCCAATGTCCCTGTCCCACAATGTCCTTGTCCCATAATGTCCCTGTCCCCAGTGTCCCCATCTCACAATGTTCCTGTCCCACAATGTCCTTGTCCCACAATGTCCCCATCTCACAATGTCCTTGTCCCCAATGTCCTTGTCCCACAATGCCCCTGTCCCCAATGTCTTTGTCCCCTGTGTCCCTGTCCCCAATGTCCCCATCTCCAATTTCCCTGTGTCCTTGTCCACCACGTCCCTGTCTTTAATGTCCCCCTCCCTGTCCCTGTGTCCCTGTCCCTGTCCCCATGTCCCTGTGTCCCCATGGCACTGTGTGACAAGGTCACGGTGTCCTCGTCCCTCTCCAGGTTGTCCTTGTCCTTCAATGTCCCCATCCCTCAATGTCCCTGTCCCTCAATGTCCCTGTCCCTGTGTCCCCCTGGCACTGTGTGACAAGGCCACGGTGTCCCCATCCCTCACAGCCATGTCCCTGTGACACTGTGGGACAAGGCCATGGTGTCCCTGTCACTCCCCAGGATGACCCTGTGGCACTGGGTGACAAGGCCATGGTGTCCCCGTCCCTCTCCAGGCTGTCCCCATCACTCTCCAGGCTGTTCCCATCCATCATAGCCCTGTCCCACAGTGTCCCTGTCCCTCCTAGCTCCATGTCCCCCATGTCCCCATGTCTCTGTGTCCCTCCAGGCTGTCCCTGTCCCTCACAGCCCTGTCCCTGTGACACTGGGTGACAAGGCCATGGTGTCCCTGTCACTCTCCATGGTGTCCCTGTCCCTCATAGCCTTGTCCCTGTGACACTGGGTGACAAGGCCATGGTGTCCCCATCCCTCTCCAGGCTGTCCCCATCCCTCACAGCCCTGTCCCATGATGTCCCCATCCCTCCCACCCCCATGTCCCCATGTCCCCCCATATCTGAACACCCCTCCAGGCCATTCCTGTCCCTCCCACCCCCATGTCCCCATGTCCCCACCCCACGTCCCTCTGTCCCCTCGTATCTCAGCGTCCCTCCAGGCTCTTGTCTCGGGCGATCACGGCCTCGTCGAACTTGATCATCAGCGTGGTGCCCTTGTGCCAGTGGGCGCTGACGCGGGCGGGGAAGCCGGCGGCGCCCAGCACGGCCTCCAGGGCTGGCCCTGTCCCTCACAGCCCTGTCCCTGTGTCCCCATGGCACTGGGTGACAAGGCCATGGTGTCCCCATCCCTCTCCAGGTTGTCCCCATCTCTCTCCAGGCTGTCCCCATCCATCATAGCCCTGTCCCACAGTGTCCCTGTCCCTCCTAGCTCCATGTCCCCCATGTCCCCATGTCTCAGTGTCCCTCCAGGCTGTCCCTGTCCCTCATAGCTCTGTCCCTGTGACACTGGGTGACAAGGCCATGGTGTCCCTGTCCCTCACAGCCCTGTCCCTGTGACACTGTGGGACAAGGCCATGGTGTCCCCATCCCTCTCCAGGCTGTCCCCATCTCTCCCACCCCCATGTCCCCATGTCCCTCCCATGTCTCAGTGTCCCTCCAGGCTGTCCCTGTCCCTCATAACCCTGTCCCCTGTGTCCCCATCCCTCTCCAGGCTGTCCCCATCCCTCACAGCCCTGTCCCTGTGACACTGTGGGACAAGGCCATGGTGTCCCTGTCACTCTCCAGGATGTCCCTGTCCCTCACAGCCCTGTCCCTGTGACATTGGGTGACAAGGCCATGGTGTCCCCATCTCTTTCCAGGCTGTCCCCATCCCTCATAGCCCCATGTCCCCATGTCCCTCCCATGTCTCAGCACGTCTCCAGAATGTCCCCATCCCTCACAGCCCTGTCCCTGTGTCCCCATGGCACTGGGTGACAAGGCCATGGTGTCCCTGTCCCTCAAAGCCTTGTTCCTGTGACACTGGGTGACAAGGCCACGGTGTCCCTGTCCCTATCCAGAATGTCCCCATCCCTCACAGCCCTGTCCCTGTGGCATTGTGGGACAAGGTCACGGTGTCCCCATCCCTCTCCAGGATGTCCCCATCCCTCACAGCCCTGTCCCTGTGACACTGTGGGACAAGGCCATGGTGTCCCTGTCACTCTCCAGAATGTCCCCATCCCTCACAGCCCTGTCCCTGTGGCACTGGGTGACAAGGCCATGGTGTCCCCATCCCTCTCCAGGCTGTCCCCATCTCTCCCATCCCCATGTCCCAATGTCCCCGCGTGTCTCACTGTCCCTCCAGGCTGTCCCTGTCCCTCACAGCCCTGTCCCTGTGTCCCCATGGCACTGGGTGACAAGGCCATGGTGTCCCTGTCCCTCACAGCCCTGTCCCTATGGCACTGTGGGACAAGGCCATGGTGTCCCTGTCCCTCTCCAGGAGGTGTCCCCGTCCCTCACAGCCCTGTCCCTGTGTCCCCATGGCACTGTGTGACAAGGCCATGGTGTCCCCATC
The DNA here is from genome assembly GCA_039654755.1 of Calcarius lapponicus. Taxonomy (NCBI): domain Eukaryota; kingdom Metazoa; phylum Chordata; class Aves; order Passeriformes; family Fringillidae; genus Calcarius; species Calcarius lapponicus. The sequence goes on along the minus strand of JBBFKN010000271.1, from coordinate 12,268 downwards.
CCTCACAGCCCTGTCCCCATGACACTGTGGGACAAGGCCATGGTGTCCCCATCCCTCACAGCCCTGTCCCCATGGCACTGGGTGACAAGGCCACAGTGTCCCTGTCACTCTCCAGAATGTCCCCATCCCTCACAACCCTGTCCCTGTGACACTGTGGGACAAGGCCACGGTGTCCCTGTCACTCTCCAGGCTGTCCTTGTCCCTCTCCAGGCTGTCCCCATCCCTCACAACCCTGTCCCATGATGTCCCCATCCCTCCCACCCCCATGTCCCCATGTCCCCCCATGTCTGAACACCCCTCCAGGCTGTCCCTGTCCCTCTCACCCCCATGTCCCCATGTCCCCATGTCCCTCCAGGCTGTCCCCACCCCACGTCCCCCTGTCCCCTCGTATCTCAGCGTCCCTCCAGGCTCTTGTCTCGGGCGATCACGGCCTCGTCGAACTTGATCATCAGCGTGGTGCCCTTGTGCCAGTGGGCGCTGACGCGGGCGGGGAAGCCGGCGGCGCCCAGCACGGCCTCCAGCAGCCCGGCGGCGAAGGCGGCGCAGTTCAGCGAGCTGTTCTCGCGCGGCACCGACACGAACGTGTTCACCACGGGCTCCCTCTCGATCACGTAGAACGTGCGCTCGTCGTCGTTGGCCTGCTCCAGCTTGTCGGCCTCGCGCCCGAACAGCGCCCGCCACAGCGGCCCCTTGACGAACAGCAGCACCCCCAGCACTTTGGTCTCGCGTCTCCCCGGCCTTTCTCGGGCTACCAGAGCGTCGAGGGCTCGGAGACCGACGTGGTGACCCAGCTGGGCCAGGCGGGCTTGGAGCTCGGCCACGGAGGCCACGCGGCGCTGGCAGTACTGCACCAGCTCCGAGAAGAGCAGCGCGAAGGCGGCCAGGGAGAGCTCGGAGCGGGGCCGGCCCAGCGCGCGCTCCAGCACCGGAGACTTGCCGCGCGTGAAACGGGAGTCCATGGCGGCCTGGGGGGGAGAAAATGGGGGTCAGGGGGACACAGGGGACATGGGGGACACGGGGGGACATGGGGGACACAGGGGGACATGTGGGACACGTGGGATTTTGGCCAGGGAGAGCTCCAGCACCGGCGACTTGCCACGCGTGAAACGGGAGTCCATGATGGGGTCAGGGGGCAGCTGGAGGGGGGTCTGAGAGGGATTGAAGGTGTTGAGGGGGAGCTGGGGAGGGTTAGAGTGGGCTTAGGGTGGGTTTGAGGGGGTTTAGGGAGGGTCTGAGGGGAATTTGAGTGGGTCTGAGAGGGTTAAGGGAGGGTTTGAGGAGGGTCTGGGGTGATTAGGGAAGGTCTGAGGGGGTTTAGGGTCGGTCTGGGGCGATTTAGGGAGGGTCTGAGGGGGTTTAGGATCAGTCTGAGGGGGTTTAGGATCAGTCTGAGGAGGTTTAGGGAGGGTCTGAGGGGGCTTAGGGTGGGTTTGAGGGGGTTTAGAGAGGGTCTGAGGGGGTTTAGAGTCAGTCTGAGAAGGTTTAGGGAGGGTCTGAGGGGGTTTAGGGAAGGTCTGAAGGGGTTTAGGGAGGGTCTGAGGAGGTTTAGGGAGGGTCTGAAAGAGTTTTGAGGGATCTCAGGGGGTTTAGGGGGGCTCTGAGGTGGTTTAAGGAGGGTCTGAGAAGGTTTAGGAAGGGTGTCAGGGGGTTTAAGGAGGGTCTGAGGGGGTTTAGGGAGGGTCTGAGAAGGTCCAGGGAGGGTCTGAAGGAGTTTTGAGGGATCTGAGGGGGTTTAAGGGGGCTCTGAGGCGGTTTAAGGAGGGTCTGAGAAGGTTTAGGGAGGGTCTCAGGGTGATTTGAGGGGGCACAGGGGGACACAGGGGACATGGAGGACACAGGGGACACGTGGGACATGTGGGATTTTGGCCAGGGACAGCTCGGAGCGGGGCCGGCCCAGCGCGCGCTCCAGCACCGGCGACTTGCCGCGCGTGAAACGGGAGTCCATGGCGGCCTGGGGGGGGAGAAAATGGGGTCAGGGGGACACAAGGGACATGGGGGACATGTGGGACATGTGGGATTTTGGCCAGGGAGAGCTCAGAGCGGGGCTGGCCTGCTGGAGAGTCTGGCACGGTCCAGCACCGGGCACTTGGCACGGGTGAAACGGGAGTCCATGGTGGGCTAGGGGGGAGAAACGGGGTCAGGGGGGAGCTGGAGGGGGGTCTGAGAGGGATTGAAGGTGTTGAGGGGCAGCTAGGGAGGGTTAGAGGGGGTTTAGGGAGGGTCTGAGGGGGTTTTGAGGGATCTGAGAGGGTTTAGGATCAGTCTGAGGAGGTTTAGGGAGGGTCTAGGGGGATTTAGGGTGGGTCTGAGGGAGTTTAGAGAGGGTCTGATGGGGTTTAGGGAAGGTCTGAGGAGGTTTAGGGAGGGTCTGAGGGGGTTTTGGGGGGATCTGAACGGTTTAGAGAGGGTCTGAAGGGGCTTAGGGAGAGTCTGAGGGGGTTTAGGGAGGGTCTGAGGGGGTTTAGGGAAGGTCTGAGGGGGCTTAGGGAGGGCCTGGGGGGTTTAGGGAGGGTCTCAGGGGGTTTAGAGTCAGTCTGAGAAGGTTTAGGGAGGGTCTCAGGGGATTTAAGGAGAGTCTGAGGGGGCTTAGGGAGAGTCTGGGGTGATTTAGGGAGGGTCTGAGGGGGTTTAAGGAGCGTCTGGGGGGGTTTAGATGAGATCTGAGAGGGTTTAGAGAGGGTCTGAGAGGGCTTAGGGAGGGTTTGAGGGGGTTCAGGGAGGGTCTGATGGGGTTTAGGGAAGGTCTGAAGGGGTTTAGGGAGGGTCTGATGGGGTTTAGGGTGGGTTTGAGGGGGTTTAGGGAGGGTTTGAGGGGGTTTAGTGAGGGTCTGAGGGGATTTAGGAAAGGTCTAAGGAGGTTTAGGGAGGGTCTGAGGGGGTTCAGAGTCAGTCTGAGAAGGTTTAGGGAGGGTCTCAGGGGGTTTTGGGGGGATCTGAACGGTTTAGAGAGGGTCTGATGGGGTTTAGGGAGAGTCTGAGGGGGCTTAGGGTGGGTCTGAGGGGGTTTAGGGAAGGTCTGAAGGGGCTTAGGGAGAGTCTGAGGGGGTTTAGGGAGGGTCTGAGCGGGTTTAGGGCAGGTCTGAGGGGGTTTGAGAGGGTCTCAAGTGGTTTAAGGAGGGTCTGGGGGGTTTAGGGAAGGTCTGAAGGGGCTTAGGGAGGGTCTGGGGGGTTTAGGGAAGGTCTGAGGGGGTTTAGAGAAAGTCTGAAGGGGTTTAGGGTGGGTCTGAAGGGGTTTAGGAGTGTTCTCAGGGGGTTTAGGGGGGCTCTGAGGCAGTTTAAGGAGTGTCTGAGGCGGTTTAGGGAGGGTCTGAAGGAGATTTGAGGGGGCACAGGGGACATGGAGGACACAGGGGGACATGTGGGACATGTGGGATTTTGGCCAGCGAGAGCTCTGAGCGGGGCCGGCCCAGCGCGCGCTCCAGCACCGGCGACTTGCCGCGCGTGAAACGGGAGTCCATGGCGGCCTGGGGGGGAGAAAATGGGGTCAGGGGGACACAGGGGACATGGGGGATTTTGGCCAGGGAGAGCTCAGAGCAGGGCTGGCCTGCTGGAGAGTCTGGCACGGTCCAGCACCGGGCACTTGGCACGGGTGAAACGGGAGTCCATTGGTGGGCTGGGGGGGAGAAACGGGGTCAGGGGGCAGCTGGAGGGGGGTTTGAGGAAGATTCAAGGTGTTGAGGGGGACCTAGGAAGGGTTAGAGTGGGCTTAGGGTGGGTCTGAGGGGGTTTAGAGAGGGTCTGAGGGGGTTTAGGGAGGGTCTGAGGGGGTTTGAGAGGGTCTGAGGGGGTTTAAGGAGGGTTTGAGGGAGCTGAGGGAAGGCCTGAAGGGGTTTAGGGCAGGTCTGAGGAGGTTTAGGGAGGTCTGAGGGTGTTTAGGGTCCGTCTGAGGGGGTTTAGGATCAGTCTGAGGAGGTTTAGGGAGAGTCTGGGGTGATTTAGGGAGAGTCTGAGGGGGTTTAAGGAGCGTCTGGGGGGGGTTAGATGAGATCTGAGAGGGTTTAGAGAGGGTCTGAGAGGGCTTAGGGAGGGTTTGAGGGGGTTCAGGGAGGGTCTGATGGGGTTTAGGGAAGGTCTGAAGGGGTTTAGGGAGGTCTGAGGGGGTTTGGGGAGGGTCTGAGGGGATTCAGGGAGGGTCTGAGGGGGCTTAGGGTGGGTCTGAGGGGGTTTAGAGTCAGTCTGAGAAGGTTTAGGGAGGGTCTGAGGGGGTTTAGGGAGAGTCTAGGGGGATTTAGGGGGGATCTGAGGGAGTTTAGAGAGGGTCTGATGGGGTTTAGGGAAGGTCTGAGGGGGTTTAGGGAGGGTCTGAGGGTGTTTAGGGTCAGTCTGGGGCGATTTAGGGAGGGTCTGAGGGGGTTTAGGATCAGTCTGAGGGGGTTTAGGATCAGTCTGAGGGGGTTTAGGATCAGTCTGAGGGGGTTTAGGAAGGGTCTGAGGCGGTTTAAGGAGGGTCTGAGAGGGTTTAGAGAGGGTCTGATGGGGTTTAGGGGGGTCTGAGGGGGTTCAGGGAAGGTCTGAGAAGGTTTAGGAAGGGTGTCAGGGGGTTTAAGGAGGGTCTGAGGGGGTTTAGGGATGGTCTGGGGGTTTAGGGTGGGTCTGAGAAGGTTTAGAGAGGGTCTGACAGGGTTTAGGGGGATCTGAAGGGATTTAGGGAGGGTCTGACAGGGTTTAGGGCGGGTCTGAAGGAGTTTTGAGGGATCTGAGGGGGTTTAGGGGGGCTCTGAGGCGGTTTAAGGAGGGTCTGAGAAGGTTTAGGAAGGGTCTCAGGGGGTTTAAGGACGGTCTGAGGGGGTTTAGGCTGGGTCTGACAGGGTTTAGGGGGATCTGAAGGGATTTAGGGAGGGTCAGACAGGGTTTAGGGAGGGTCTGATTGGGTTTTGAGGGATTTGACGGGGTTAGGGAGGGTCTGAAGGGGTTTAGGAGTGTTCTGAGGGGGTTTAGGCTGGGTCTGAGGGGATTTAGAGAGGGTCTGACAGGGTTTAGGGAGGGTCTGAAGGAGTTTTGAGGGATCTGAGGGTGCTTTAGGGGGCTCTGAGGTGGTTTAAGGAGGGTCTGAGAAGGTTTAGGGAGGGTCTCAGGGTGATTTGAGGGGGCACAGGGGGTACAGGGGACATGTGGGACACAGGGGGACATGTGGGACATGTGGGACATGTGGGACATGTGGGACTTTGGCCAGGGAGAGCTCGGAGCGGGGCCGGCCCAGCGCGCGCTCCAGCACCGGAGACTTGGCACGGGTGAAACGGGAGTCCATGGCGGCCTGGGGGGGAGAAAATGGGGTCAGGGAGGCACAGGGGACATGGGGGACACAGGGGGACATGTGGGATTTTGGCCAGGGAGAGCTCAGAGCAGGGCTGGCCTGCTGGAGAGTCTGGCACGGTCCAGCACCGGGCACTTGGCATGGGTGAAACGGGAGTCCATGGCGGCCTGGGGGGGAGAAAATGGGGTCAGGGGGACACAGGGGACATGTGGGGGACACGGGGGGACATGTGGGACATGGGGGACATGTGGGATTTTGGCCAGGGCATGCTCCATCACCGGCGACTTGCCGCACGTGAAACGGGAGTCCATGGCGGCCTGGGGGGGAGAAACGGGGTCAGGGGGGCACAGGGGACATGGGGGACACGGGGGGACATGGGGGACATGTGGGACTTTGGCCAGCGAGAGCTCGGAGCGGAGCCGGCCCAGCGCGCGCTCCAGCACCGGCGACTTGCCGCGCGTGAAACGGGAGTCCATGGTGGGCTGGGGGGGAGAAACGGGGTCAGGGGGACACAGGGGACATGGTGGGGTGGTTTGAAGAAGATTCAAGGTGTTGAGGGGGACCTAGGAGGGGTTAGAGTGGGCTTAGGGTGGGTCTGAGGGGAATTTGAGTGGGTCTGAGAGGGTTAAGGGAGGGTTTGAGGAGGGTCTGAGGGGGTTTAGGGAGGGGTCTGAGGGGGTTTGAGAGGGTCTCAGGGGGTTTAAGGAGGGTCTGGGGGGTTTAGGGCAGGTCTGAGGGGGTTTAGGATGGGTTTGAGGGGGTTAGGGAAGGTCTGAAGGGGTTTAGAGAAGGTCTGAAGGGGTTTAGGGTGGGTCTGAAGGGGTTTAGGGTGGGTTTGAGGGGGCTTAGGGCGGGCCTGAGGGCGTTTAGGGAGGGTCTGAGGGGGTTTAAGGAGGGTCTGAGGGAGTTTAGAGAGGGTCTGATGGGGTTTAGGGAAGGTCTGAAGGGGTTTAGAGTCAGTCTGAGAAGGTTTAGGGAGGGTCTGAGGGGGTTTAGAGAGGGTCTGAGGGGGTTTAGGGAGGGTCTGAGGGGGTTTAGGGAGGGTCTGAGGGGGTTTAGAGTAAGTCTGAGAAGGTTTAGGGAGGGTCTGAGGGGGCTTAGGAAGGGTCTGAGAAGGTTTAGGGAGGGTCTGAGGGGGTTTAGGATCAGTCTGAGGAGGTTTAGGATCAGTCTGAGGGGATTTAGGGGGGTCTGAGAGGATTTAGGGCAGGTCTGAAGGAGTTTTGAGGGATCTGAGGGGGTTTAGGGGGGCTCTGAGGCAGTTTAAGGAGGGTCTGAGAAGGTTTGGGAAGGGTCTCAGGGGGTTTAAGGAGGGTCTGAGGGAGTTTAGAGAGGGTCTGAGGGGGTTTAGGGAGGGTCTGAAGGAGTTTTGAGGGATCTGAGGGTGCTTTAGGGGGCTCTGAAGCAGTTTTAAGGAGGGTCTGAGAAGGTTTAGGGAAGGTCTGAGGGGGTTTAAGGAGGGTCTGAGGGGGTTTAGGGTGGGTCTGAGAAGGTTTAGAGAGGGTCTGACAGGGTATAGGGAGGGTCTGAAGGAGTTTTGAGGGATCTGAGGGGGTTTAGAAGGGCTCTGAGGTAGTTTAAGGAGGGTCTGAGAAGGTTTAGGAAGGGTCTCAGGGGGTTTAAGGACGGTCTGAGGGGGTTTAGGGATGGTCTGGGGGTTTAGGGTGGGTCTGGAAAGGTTTAGAGAGGGTCTGACAGGGTTTAGGGGGGGTCTGAAGGAGTTTGGTGGGTTCTGAGGGTGCTTTAGGGGGCTCTGAGGGGGTTTAAGGAGGGTCTGAGGGGGTTTAGGGTGGGTCTGAGAAGGTTCAGGGAGGGTCTGAATGGGTTTTGAGGGATTTGAAGGTGTTTAGGGTGGGTCTGAGGGGGTTTAGGGAGGATCTGAGGGGGTTTAGGAGTGTTCTCAGGGGGTTTAGGGAGGGTCTGACAGGGTTTAGGGGGGGTCTGAAGGAGTTTTGAGGGATCTGAGGGGGTTTACGAGGGCTCTGAGGTGGTTTAAGGAGGGTCTGAGGGGGTTTAGGGAGGGTCTCAGAGGGATTTGAGGGGGCACAGGGGGCACAGGGGGTCAGAGGGACATGTGGGACATGTGGGGCTTTGGCCAGGGAGAGCTCAGAGCATGGCCAGCCCAACGCGCGCTCCAGCACCAGGGACTTGGCACGGATGAAACGAGAGCCCATGGCAGCCTAGGGGAAAAAGGGGTCAGGGGGACAGGAGGAGGAGGCTGGAGAGGCATTTGAGGAGGTTTAGAGAGGGTCTGAAGGAGTTTAGGGCAGGTCTGATGGGGTTTAGGTTGGGTTTGAGGGGGTTTAGGTTGGGTTTGAGGGGGTTTAGGTTGGGTTTGAGGGGGTTTGGGGAGGGTTTGAGGGGGTTTAGGGAAGGTCTGAGGGGGTTTAGGGTCAGTCTGAGAAGGTTTAGGGAGGGTCTCAGGGGGTTTAAGGAGGGTCTGAGGGGGCTTAGGGTGGGTCTGAAGGGATTTAGGGAGGGTCTGAGGGGGTTTAAGGAGTGTCTGGGGGGGTTTAGATGAGATCTGAGAGGGTTTAGAGAGGGTCTGAGAGGGCTTAGGGCGGGTCTGATGGGGTTTAGGGTGGGTTTGAGGGGCTTTATGGAGGGTTTGAGGGGGTTTGGGGAGGGTCTGAGGGGGTTTAGGGAAGGTCTGAGGGGGTTTAGGGAAGGTCTGAGGGGGTTTAGAGTCAGTCTGAGAAGGTTTAGGGGGGTCTGAGGGGATTTAAGGAAGATCTGAGGGGGATTTGAGGGGGTCCGAGAGGGACTGAAGGCATTGAGGGGGAGCCAGGGAGGCTTAGAGGGGCTCTGAGAAGGTTTGGGGATGGTCTGAGCGGGTTTGGGGGGGCTCTGAGGAGGTTTAGGGAGGGTCTGAGGGGGTTTAGGGAGGTCTGAGGGCTCGGATGGGGCTCGGGGTCTCTGAGGGCTCCCGAATGCTCGGGGGGGCTCTGAGGGGCTCCCGAGCTGTTGGGGGGGCTCTGAGGGAGACCCGCGGCGTCGATCGAGGAGCTCTGAGGCGATCCCGACCTGTGGGGAGTCTCTGAGGGGCTCCCGACAATTCCGAGGTCTCTGAGGGGTCCCGGGGCCGCGGCAACGCCCCCGGAGCGAGCGGGAGGTACCGGGGCGCTCCCGGTGCCCGTGGATGAAAAAAGGGACCCCCAAAACCCCCAAAAAACCCAAAAAAAAACCCAAAAACCGACCTGAGGGCGATGCCGGGGCTCCGCGCGACACCGCCGTAAAGCGCGACAGCGCCCGCGCACGGCCGGGGGGCGGGGCTTTGCGGGGAGGGGCGGGGCTATGAGGGTTAGACCACGCCCCCCTCGGTAAAGCCACGCCCCCGGTGGACTCGGCGGAGCTCTGAGGGTGAGGCCACGCCCCCCTCGGTGAAGCCACGCCCCCCGGTGGACTCGGCGGGGCTCTGAGGGTGAGGCCACGCCCCTCTCGGTAAAGCCACGCCCCCGGTGGACTCGGCGGGGCTCTGAGGGTGAGGCCACGCCCCTCTCACTGAAGCCACGCCCCCCGGTGGAGTCGGCGGGGCTCTCAGGGTGAGGCCACGCCCCCCTCGGCGAAGCCACGCCCCCCGGTGGACTCGGTGGGGCTCTGTGGGTGAGGCCACGCCCCCCTCCACTAAGCCACGCCCCCGGAGGAATCGGCGGGGCTGAGGGTGAGGTCACGCCCCCCCTCGACTAAGCCACGCCCCCCCGGTGGACTCGGCGGGGCTCTGAGGGTGAGGCCACGCCCCTCTCACTGAAGCCACGCCCCCCGGTGGACTCGGCGGGGCTCTGAGGGTGAGGCCACGCCCCTCTCACTGAAGCCACGCCCCCCGGTGGACTCGGCGGGGCTCTGAGGGTGAGGCCACGCCCCTCTCGACTAAGCCACGCCCCCCGGTGGACTCGGCGGGGCTCTGAGGGGAGGCCACGCCCCCTTCGGCGAAGCCACGCCCCCGGTGGACTCGGCGGGGCTCTGAGGGTGAGGCCACGCCTCCCTTGACTAAGCCACGCCCCCGGCGGACTCGGCGGGGCTCTGAGGGTGAGGCCACGCCCCCTCTCGGTGAAGCCACGCCCCCCTCGGGGGACATTGGGGACATTGGGGACATTGGGGACAGCTGGTGGCACCGCGAGCCCCCCGCCCCTCCCCCCGCGGAACACCTGGGCCGCCAGCTGGGCTGGGGGAGGGGCGCGGCTCGGCGATGACGTCATTTGGGGGTGACCCCCCCCCCCCCCGGGGACACCTGGGACAGGGGACAGGGGCTGGGGACAGAGGGACAGGGCCAGCCAGGGAGGGCCACCCCCGTGTCCCCAGGGTCCCCCTCGGTGTCCCCAAGTGTCCCCAGTGTCCCCCAATGTCCCCCCGGTGTCCCTCAGTGTCCCCAGTGTCCCCAAGTGCCACCCCAGTGTCCCCCCGTTGTCCCCCAGTGTCCCCCCAGTGTCCCTCAGTGTCCCCAAGTGCCACCCCAATGTCCCTTCAGTGCCCCCAGCGCCACCCCCGTGTCCCCAAGTGTCCCCCAGTGTCCCCCCAATGTCCCCTCAGTGTCCCTTCAGTGCCCCCAGTGCCACCCCCGTGTTCCCAATGTCCCCCAGTGTCCCCTCAGTGTCCCCAATGTCCCCCAGTGTCCCCAGTGTCCCCCAGTGTCCTCTCCTTGTCCTCCCAGTGTCCCCCAGCGTCCCCCAATGTCCCCTCATCGTCCCCAGTGTCCCCCCAGCGCCACTTCAGTGTCCCCAATGTCCCCCCATTGTCCCCCAGTGTCCCCAGTGCCATCTCAGTGTCCCCCCAGTGTCCCTCCCCGTGTCACTCGTGCCACCCCCCCCGCTGTCCCCAATGTCCCCAGTGCCACCCCAATGTCCCCAATGTCCCAAACATCCCCAATGTCCCCCAGTGTCTCCAATGTCCCCCCCCAGTGCCACCCCAGTGTCCCCCAGTGTCACCCCAGTGTCCCCAAGCGCCGCCCCAATGTCCCCAATGTCCCTATATGTCCCAAACATCCCCAATGTCCCCCAGTGTCTCCAATGTCCCCCCCAGTGCCACCCCAGTGTCCCCCAGTGTCCCCAAGTGCCGCCCCAATGTCCCCTGGCTGTCCCCAGTGTCCTCAATGTCCCCAGTGTCCCCCCCAGTGTCCCCCAATGCCCACCCGTGTCACTTGTGCCACCTCCAGTGTCACCCCAGTGCCCCCAATGTCCCCTCATTGTCCCCAGTGTCCCCCCAGTGTCCCCCCAATGTCCCCCCGGTGTCCCCCAGTGTCCCTCCGGTGTCCCTCAGTGTCCCCAGTGTCCCCAAGTGCCACCCCAATTGTCCCCCAGTGTCCCTCCGGTGTCCCTCAGTGTCCCCCAGTGTCCCCAGTGCCACCCCAATGTCCCCTGGGTGTTCCCAGTGTCCTCAATGTCCCCCAGTGTCCCCTCAGTGTCCCCCAATGTCCCCCAGTGTCCCCTCAGTGTCCCCAAGTGTCCACAGTGTTCCCCAATGTCCCCTGGCTGTCCCCAGTGTCCCCCCAGCGCCACTTCAGTGTCCCCAATGTCCCCCCATTGTCCCCCAGTGCCCCCCAGTGTCCCCAGTGCCATCTCAGTGTCCCCAGTGTCCCCCCAGTGTCCCCCCAGTGTCCCCCCAGTGTCCCCCAGTGTCCCTCCCCGTGTCACTCGTGCCACCCCCCCGCTGTCCCCAATGTCCCCAGTGCCACCCCCAATGTCCCCAATGTCCCAAACATCCCCAATGTCCCCCAGTGTGTCCAATGTCCCCCCCGGTGCACCCCAGTGTCCCCCAGTGCCACCCCAGTGTCCCCAAGTGCCACCCCAATGTCCCCTGGCTGTTCCCAGTGTCCTCAATGTCCCCAGTGTCCCCCCCAGTGTCCCCCAATGTCCCCCGTGTCACTTGTGCCACCTCCAGTGTCACCCCAGTGCCCCCAATGTCCCCTCATCGTCCCCAGTGTCCCCTCATTGTCCCCCCAGTGTCCCCCAGTGTCCCCCAGTGTCCCCAGTGCCACCCCAATGTCACCAATGTCCCGTCAGTGCCCCCAGTGCCACCCCCCGTGTCCCCCAGTGTCACCCCCGGTGTCCTCTCAGTGTCCCCAATGTCCCCCAGTGTCCCCCCAGTGTCCCCCAGTGTCCCTCAGTGTCCCCAGTGCCACCCCAATGTCCCCTGGCTGTCCCCAGTGTCCCCCCAGCGCCACTTCAGTGTCCCCAATGTCCCCCCCATTGTCCCCCAGTGCCCCCCAGTCTCCCCAGTGCCATCTCAGTGTCCCCCCAGTGTCCCCCCAGTGTCACTTGTGCCACCCCCGTGTCTCCCCAATGTCACCCCGCTGTCCCCAGTGTCCCCAAGTGCCACCCCAATGTCCCCAATGTCCCTTCAGTGCCCCCAGTGCCACCCCAGTGCCCCCAATTTCCCGTCATCGTCCCCAGTGTCCCCCAGTGTCCCCCCAGTGTCCTCTCCGTGTCCCCCCAGTGTCCCTCCAGTGTCCCCCCAGTGTCCCCAGTGTCCCCAGTGCCACCTCAATGTCCCCAATGTCCCGTCAGTGCCCCCAGCGCCACCCCCGTGTCCCCAGTGTCACCCCGGTGTCCCCTCAGTGTCCCCAAATGTCCCCAATGTCCTCAATGTCCCCCAGTGTCCCCCAATGTCCCCTCAATGTCCCCAATGTCCCCCAATGTCCCCAATGTCCCCCAATGTCCCCAAATGTCCCCCAGTGTCCCCCAGTGTCCCCCAGTGTCCCCTCAGTGTCCCCAGTGTCCCCAGTGTCCCCCCAGTGTCCCTCCCCGTGTCACTCGTGCCACCCCCCCCGTGTCTCCCCAGTGTCACCCCCGCTGTCCCCAATGTCCCCCAGTGCCACCCCAATGTCCCCAATGTCCCTTCAGTGCCCCCAGTGTCCCCCAGTGCCACTCCAATTGTCCCCTCGTGTCCCCAACGTCCCCAAATGTCCCAAACATCCCCAGTGTTCCCCAGTGTCCCCCAATGTCCCCCCAATGTCCCCATTGTCCCCCCAATGTCCCCCCGTGTCACTCACGCCACCTCCAGTGTCCCCCCAGTGTCACC
>JBBFKN010000270.1:0-54533 GCA_039654755.1 Calcarius lapponicus | reverse complement strand
GGGACGAATGGCCAGATGGACAAACGGCCAGATAAACAAATGGACATAGCCAGGCAAATGGACACGGAGGGACAGACGGCGAGGAGGACAGACGGCCGTGGACGGACAGACGGATGGATGGACGGACGCCCGCACCTTGACGGAGTAGGCCAGCGAGATGGTGACGGCCAGCGGGAGCCCCTCGGGCACGGCCACCACCAGCACGGTGACGCCGATGATGAAGAACTTGACCCAGTACTGGACGTAGACCGGGGCGCACTCGGCCAGCCAGGGCCGGCCCCTGCACCACGAAGGTCTCGATGACGAAGTAGAGCACGAGGATGATGACGGTGATGGCCGACATGGCCAGGCCTGCGCTGGGGACACCCCCGGGACAAAGGTGGCCGTGTCCCCGTCACCCCGCGCGGGGACGCCCGACCCGCTGGCGGCGCGCGGTCACCGGGGTCCTTCTTGGGGACACCCTGTGTGCTTGTCCCCACCCTGTGTCCTTGTCCCCACCCCATGTCCTTGTCCCCATCCCTGTGCCTGATGTCCCCACCCCATGTCTGATGTCCCCACCCCGTGTCCTTGTCCCCACCCTGTGTCTGATGTCCCCAACCCGTGTCCTTGTCCCCACCCTGTGTCCTTGTCCCCACCCTGAGTCTGATGTCCCCACCCCGTGTCTGATGTCCCCACCCCCGTGTCCTTGTCCCCACCCCGTGTCTGATGTCCCCAACCCGTGTCCTTGTCCCCACCCCGTGTCCTTGTCCCCACCCCGTGTCCTTGTCCCCATCCCTGTGCCTGATGTCCCCAACTCCGTGTCCTTGTCCCCACCCCGTGTCCTTGTCCCCACCCTGTGTCCTTGTCCCCATCCCTGTGCCTGATGTCCCCAACTCCGTGTCCTTGTCCCCACCCTGTGCCTGATGACCCCACCCCGTGTCTGATGTCCCCACCCTGTGCCTGATGTCCCCATCCCTGTGTCTGATGTCCCCACCCCATGTCTGATGTCCCCACCCCATGTCTGATGTCCCCACCCCGTGTCCTTGTCCCCACCCCGTGTCTGATGTCCCCAACCCCGTGTCCTTGTCCCCATCCCTGTGTCTGATGTCCCCAACCCGTGTCTGATGTCCCCACCTCATGTCCTTGTCCCCACCCCTGTGTCTGATGTCCCCACCATGTCTGATGTCCCCACCCTGTGTCCTTGTCCCCATCCCTGTGCCTGATGTCCCCACCCCGTGTCCTTGTCCCCATCCCTGTGTCTGATGTCCCCAACCCGTGTCTGATGTCCCCATCCCTGTGTCTGATGTCCCCACCCTGTGCCTGATGTCCCCACCGTGTCTGATGTCCCCACCCCGTGTCCTTGTCCCCACCCTGTGTCCTTGTCCCCATCCCTGTGCCTGATGTCCCCACCCCATGTCTGATGTCCCCACCCCGTGTCCTTGTCCCCACCCTCAGGACATGTCCCCAAGCCTTCATCCCCTCACTGGGGACCCCCCAACCTCTGGATCTGCACGGTCACTTGGGTCACTTTGCCCTATCTGGATCAATTTGTCCTTCTTGGGGACACCTTGGGGACACGTTCCTGGCCTCTGGGGTGCCACCACACCAGGACACGTCCCCAAGGTCCCCAACCCCCTGCCACCCCATCTGGTGACCCCAATTTGCGCTGTCCCTTTGGCCTGTGGCACTCATCTGTCCTTGGGGCCACCTCAGGGACGTGTCCCCAACCTGCCCGCGGTGTCCCCACCCCTCAGGACACGTCCCCAATGTCCCCAACCTCCTGCCACCCCATTTGGTGACCCCAATTTGCACTGTCCCTTTGGTCTGTGGCACCGAATTGTCCTTGGAGCCACCTCAGGGACGTGTCCCCAACCTGCCTGCGGTGTCCCCCACCCCTCAGGCCATGTCCCCAGTGTCCCCAATCCCCGTCACCCCATCTGGTGACCCCAATTTGCGCTGTCCCTTTGGTCTGTGGCACCGAATTGTCCTTGAAGCCACCTCGGGGGACATGTCCCCAACCTGCCCGCGGTGTCCCCACCCCTCAGGACACATCCACAGTGTCCCCAACCCCCTGCCACCCCATCTGGTGACCCCAATTTGCGCTGTCCCTTCGGTCTGTGGCACCTCGGGGACGTGTCCCCAACCTGCCCGCAGTGTCCCCACCCTTCAGGACACGTCCCCAACCCTCTGTCCCCTCCTTTGGGGACCCCAGCCCCACCTGCCTTCCCGATCTGCACGGCCAGCTGGGTCAGCTTGGCCTGGAGCACCGACTTCTCCTTCTTGGTGCCACCGCGGGGCCGCGTCCCCGGCCCGTCGGCCGCGTCCCCTCCCTCGGCGCTCTTGAGCGGCTGCATCTCCATGGCCACCGCCCCGTCCTGCCGCTTGCCTGGGGACACCGGCCACGTGGCAGGGGGACACGGGGGGGACACGGGGAGGGGGCGCTGGGGGTGTCCCCACCCGACCCCAAAGCACCTTTGGCTTGTGGGGCGTCCACGGCGCCATCCGGGGGCTTCCCTGCGGGACAAAGGGGGGTGGGGACACCCCGGAATGTGACCTGGGGGGGACAGGGAGAGCCCCCGGGGGGGGACAGGGAGGGGTGGTGGCACGGGGGGTGGGGCAGGGGAGTGGCAGTGGTGGCACTGCTGGGGACAGGGATGGGAGGGGGGGAGCACGCGGGGACGAGGGGGACAGAGGGGACAGAGGGGACAGAGGGGACAGAGGGGACAGAGGGGACAGAGGGTCTGGAGACCCTGGGGACAGAGGGGACAGAGAGGGACAGAGGGTCTGGAGACCCTGGGGACAGAGGGGACAGAGGGGACAGAGAGGACAGAGGGTCTGGAGACCCTGGGGACAGAGGGGACAGAGGGTCTGGAGACCTGGGGGACAGAGGGTCTGGAGACCCTGGGGAAGAAGGGGACAGAGGGGACAGAGGGGACAGAGGGTCTGGAGACCCTGGGGACCTTGGGGACAGAGGGGACAGAGGGTCTGGAGACCCTGGAGACCTTGGGGACAGAGGGGGACAGAGGGTCTGGAGACCTTGGGGACAGAGGGGACAGAGGGTCTGGAGACCCTGGGGACAGAGGGGGACAGAGGGGACAGAGGGTCTGGAGACCTTGGGGACAGAGGGGACAGAGGGTCTGGAGACCTTGGGGACCCTGGAGACCTCTGGGGACCTTGGGGACAAAGGGGTCTGGAGACTTTGGGGACAGAGGGGACAGAGTGGGACAGAAAGGCCTGGAGCCCTCAGGGACATGGGAGGGACTTGGGGACAGAAGGTGACAGATCCCACAGAGTCCCCAGCCACCCACAGCGCCACCAGCGCCACCTCCCATGGGGCCACCAGCCACCCACGGTGCCACGCAGTGTCCTTGGGGACAGTGCCAAGCAGCGCCAGCCCCGCTGGGGACAGCTCCCACGGAGCCAGCGGCCAGCCCCGGCTGTGGCGTCACCTTTCTTGTCCCTGCCGTCGTCCTCGTCGTCCCCCGCGGCGCCCAGCAGGGTGAAGATGATGCCGCTCTGCGAGTTCACCCCCACGGCCGTCACCACCATCCTGCCCGAGCCCTCCATGACGTGGGTGCCTGGCGGGGACAGCGCGGGTCACGGCGCCGTCCCCCGGGTGTCCCCCGTGTCCCCGAACGTCCCTCACCCGAGAGCAGCAGCGGGTCCTTGTCCAGGGACTTGCGCACGTGGTCGCTCTCCCCGGTCAGGGCGCTCTCGTCGATCTTGAGGTCGTTGCCCTGGATCAGGACCCCGTCGGCCGGCAGGAGGTCACCTGGGAGGGGACAGGGCCACCGCGCTGTCACCGGGTGTCCTGGGGTGTCCCCAGAGCAGGCATCGGGGCTGTGTCACCATGGTGTGACCAGGACCTTGTGGTGTGTCCTGGTGTCCCCTGGAGTGTCCCCAGACCAGGTGTCGGGGCTGTGTCACCATGGTGTGACCAGGACCTTGTGGTGTGTCCTGGTGTCCCCTGGGGTGTCCCCAGACCAGGTGTCGGGGCTGTGTCACCATGGTGTGACCAGGACCTTGTGGTGTGTCCTGGTGTCCCCTGGGGTGTCCCCAGAGCAGGCGCCGGGGCTGTGTCACCATGGTGTGACCAGGACCTTGTGGTATGTCCTGGTGTCCCCTGGTGTCCCCTTGTGTGCTCATGGGTGTGGGGACACAGTGATGGCATCGGGATGGGGATGGTGACACAAGGGTGGGGACGGAGGATGGGGACACTGGGATGGGGACAGGAATGGCATCGGGATGGAGATGGGGACACGGGGAGGGGGACAGGGGATGGGGACACAGAGGTGAGGACAGGGGATGGCATTGTGGGGGGGACAGGGGATGGGGACACAGAGATGAGGACAGGGGATGGGGACACGGGGAGGGGGACAGGGGATGGCACTGGGGTGGGGACAGGGGATGGCACTGGGGTGGGGACAGGGGACGGGGACACAGAGGTGAGGACAGGGGATGGCACTGGGGGGGGACAGGGGATGGCACTGGGGTGGGGACAGGGGACGGGGACACAGAGATGAGGACAGGGGATGGCACTGGGGGGGGACAGGGGATGGCACTGGGGTGGGGACAGGGGATGGGGACACAGAGGTGAGGACAGGGGATGGCACTGGGGTGGGGACAGGGGATGGGGACACGGGGAGGGGGACAGGGGATGGCACTGGGGTGGGGACAGAGGATGGGGACAGAGGACAGACACGGCAGTTGGGGTGGCCACGCCATCGAGATGGCGACATGGGACAACAACCCCACGCCCTCCGCACCCACCGCGCCCCCACCGTTTGTCACTCACCGTACTTGACCTGCACGATGTCCCCCACCACCAGGTCGGCCACGGGCACCTGTGCCAGGTGTCCCCCGCGCAGGACGGCCACGCGCTGCTCGCGCTCCAGGCGGCTCTGCAGCCCCCGGAACTGGCGCTCCTTGCTCCAGTCGTTGGAGGCCGTCACCAGCACCACGCAGGCCACCGAGAGCAGGATGGCCGCGCCCTCGATCCAGCCGGCCTCCGCCTCGCCCTCGTCCTCCGCGCCCCCCGAGGCCTGCCCGCACGCTGGGGACAGCGGGACGGAGGTGTCACGCGTGGGGACAGCGGGGACACGTGTGGGGACAGCGGGGACGGAGGTGACACACATGGGGACATCGGTGTCACACGTGGGGACAGTGGGGATGGAGGTGACACACATGGGGACATCGGTGTCACACGTGGGGACAGTGGGGATGGAGGTGTCACGCGTGGGGACAGCGGGGACGGAGGTGTCACGTGTGGGGACAGCGGGACGGAGGTGTCACGCGTGGGGACAGCGGGACGGAGGTGTCACGCGTGGGGACAGCGGGGACGGAGGCGACACACAGGGGGACATGTGCGACACACGTGGGGACAGCGGGGACGGAGGTGACACACGTGGGGACAGCAGGACGGAGGTGTCATGCGTGGGGACAGCGGGGACGGAGGTGACACACAGGGGGACATGGGCGACATGCGTGGGGACAGCGGGGATGGAGGTGTCACGCGTGGGGACAGCGGGACGGAGGTGTCACGCGTGGGGACAGCGGGGGACGGAGGCGACACACAGGGGGACATGTGCGACACACGTGGGGACAGCGGGGACGGAGGTGTCACACGTGGGGACAGCGGGGACACGCGTGGGGACAGCGGGGACGGAGGTGACACACATGGGGACATGGGCGACACATGTGGGGACAGCGGGGACGGAGGTGACACACAGGGGGATGTGGGCGAGACACGTGGGGACAGCAGGGATGGAGGTGACACACAGGGGGACAGCAGGGACTGAGGTGACACACAGGGGGACAGTGGGGATGGAAGTGTCACACGGGGGGACAGCGGGGACACATGTGGGGACACAGGCAACACATGTGGGGACAGCAGGACTGAGGTGTCATGCGTGGGGACAGCAGGGACGGAGGTGACACACAGGGGGACATGGGCGACACACGTGGGGATATCGGTGACACACGTGGGGACACAGGCGACACACGTGGGGACAGCAGGGACAGAGGTGTCACACGTGGGGGACATCGGTGACACACGTGGGGACAGCAGGGACAGAGGTGTCACACGTGGGGACACAGCGACACACATGGATACCTGGGGAACACACATGGGGACACCAGGGACAGAGGTGTCACACATGGGGACACCAGGGATGGAGGTGTCACATGTGGGGACACGGGTGACGCACGTGGGGACACCAGTGTCACACACAGGGACGTGGCTGGGGGTGTCGGGGATGTGGGATGGGGACACAGGGACACAGAGCTGGGGACACAGGGACAGCAAACAGGACACAGGGCAGGGGATGGCAGGGGATGGCAGCGGGATGGGGACACAGGGACACAGAGCTGGGGACACAGGGACAGCAAACAGGACACAGGGCAGGGGATGGCAGGGGATGGCCGGGGATGGCAGCGGGACGGGGACACGGGGACACAGAGCTGGGGACATGGGGACAGCAGATAGGACACAGGGCAGGGGATGGCAGCGGGACGGGGACATGGGGACACAGAGCTGGGGACATGGGGACAGCAGATAGGACACAGGGCAGGGGATGGCAGCGGGATGGGGACACGGGGACACAGAGCTGGGGACACGGGGACAGCAGATAGGACACAGGGCAGGGGATGGCAGCGGGACGGGGACACAGGGACGGCGACATCCCTGATGGGGACAGAGGCGTCATACAGGGGGACACATGGGGACATGGGTGACACACGTGGGGACATGGGGACAGGGGTGTCATACATGGGGACACGTGGGGACACGGGTGACACACGTGGGGACACCAGTGTCACACACAGGGACGTGGCTGGGGGTGTCGGGGATGTGGGATGGGGACACAGGGACACAGAGCTGGGGACACAGGGACAGCAAACAGGACACAGGGCAGGGGATGGCAGCGGGACGGGGACACGGGGACACAGAGCTGGGGACATGGGGACAGCAAACAGGACACAGGGCAGGGGATGGCAGCAGGATGGGGACACGGGGACACAGAGCTGGGGACACAGGGACAGCAAACAGGACACAGGGCAGGGGATGGCAGGGGATGGCAGGGGATGGCAGGGGATGGCAGCGGGATGGGGGACACGGGGACACAGAGCTGGGGACATGGGGACAGCAGACAGGACACAGGGCAGGGGATGGCAGCGGGATGGCAGCGGGATGGGGACATTGGGACACAGAGCTGGGGACACGGGGACAGCAGATAGGACACAGGGCAGGGGAGGGCAGGGGATGGCAGGGGATGGCAGGGGATGGCAGCGGGATGGACACGGGGACACAGAGCTGGGGACATGGGGACAGCAAACAGGACACAGGGCAGGGGATGGCAGCGGGACAGCAGCGGGATGGGGACATGGGGACACAGAGCTGGGGACACAGGGACAGCAAACAGGACACAGGGCAGGGGATGGCAGGGGATGGCAGGGGATGGCAGCAGGATGGGGACACGGGGACACAGAGCTGGGGACATGGGGACAGCAGATAGGACACAGGGCAGGGGATGGCAGGGGATGGCAGCAGGATGGGGACATGGGGACACAGAGCTGGGGACATAGGGACAGCAGATAGGACACAGGGCAGGGGATGGCAGGGGATGGCAGGGGATGGCAGGGGATGGCAGCGGGACGGGGACACGGGGACACAGAGCTGGGGACACGGGGACGGCGACATCCCCGATGGGGACAGAGGCGTCACCTTCATCGGCGGCGCCGGGGGGCGCGTAGAAGGAGAGCCCGAGGGACACGAGCGCGGCCACCTCGAGGATGACCAGGGTGACGTCCTGCAGCGCCTCCCACACCAGCGCCGCGAAGCTCTTGGGGCGCCGCGGGGGGATCCAGTTCCGGCCGAACGCGCGGCGGCGGCGCTCCAGCTCCGGGGGAGCCTCGGGCAGCCCTGGGGACACCGGTGTCACACCCTGGGGACACGGGTGTCACCACAACAGCCCTGGGGGCACCCCAACAGCCCTGGGGACACCGGTGTCACACCCTGGGGACACGGGTGTCACCCCACAGCCACCCTGGGGACACCCCTGTCACCCCCATGGCCACCCTGGGGACACGGGTGTCACCCCCACGGCCACCCTGGGGACCCTCGGACAGCCCTGGGGACACGGGTGTCACCCCACAGCCACCCTGGGGACCCTCGGACAGCCCTGGGGACACGGGTGTCACCCCCAAGGTCACCCTGGGGACACAGGTGTCACCCCCATGGCCGTCCTGGGGACCCTTGGACAGCCCTGGGGACACCGGTGTCACCCCACAGCCAGCCTGGGGACCCCCCAACAGCCCTGGGGACACGGGTGTCACCCCCATGGCCACCCTGGGGACACCCCAACAGCCCTGGGGACACGGGTGTCACCCCCACAGCCACCCTGGGGACACGGGTGTCACCCCCACGGCCACCCTGGGGACACCCCAACAGCCCTGGGGACACGGGTGTCACACCACAGCCACCCTGGGGACACGGGTGTCACCCCACGGCCACCCTGGGGACACAGGTGTCACCCCCACGGCCACCCTGGGGACCCCCCAACAGCCCTGGAGACACCGGTGTCACACCCTGGGGACCCTTGGACAGCCCTGGGGACACGGGTGTCACACCCTGGGGACACCCCAACAGCCCTGGGGACACGGGTGTCACCCCACAGCCAGCCTGGGGACACGGGTGTCACCCCACGGCCACCCTGGGGACTCTCGGACAGCCCTGGAGACACGGGTGTCACCCCCATGGCCACCCTGGGGACACGGGTGTCACCCCCATGGCCACCCTGGGGACACGGGTGTCACCCCACAGCCACCCTGGGGACATGGGTGTCACCCCCATGGCCACCCTGGGGACCCCCCAACAGCCCTGGGGACACGAGTGTCACCCCCATGGCCACCCTGGGGACACAGGTGTCACCCCCGCAGCCACCCTGGGGACACGGGTGTCACCCCCATGGCTGTCCTGGGGACACGGGTGTCACCCCACAGCCACCCTGGGGACACGGGTGTCACCCCCATGGCCAGCCTGGGGACCCCTGGGTGCTTTTGGAGGGTTCTGGGGGTCCGAGGGGGGGTGATTTGGGGAGGTCCTGCTGGTTCTGGGGGGGGTCCCAGGTGGTTTTGGGGGACTCTGGGGGTCTCAGAGGTGTTTTGGGGAGTCTCTGGTGGTTCTGGGGGGGTCTCAGGTGGTTTTGGGGGACTCTGGGGGTCTCAGAGGGGTTTTGGGGAGTCTCCGGTGGTTCTGGGGGGGGGGGGGTCCCAGGTGGTTTTGGGGGACCAAGGGGGGTTTTGGGGAGTCTCCGGTGGTTTTGGGGGGGGGGTCCCAGGTGGTTTTGGGGTTTCTGGGGTTCCGGGGGCGTTCCTGAGGGTTTCCAGGGGAATGAGGGGTCTGGGGGTGTCGGGGTGGGTTCTGTGGGATCCCGCTGCGTTCTGGGGGATCCCTGTGGGTTTTGGGGGGTCCCGGTGGGGGTCCCGGTGGGTTTTGGGAATCCCAGTGGGTTTTGGGGGTCCCGGGGGGGGTCCCGGGGGGGGGGTCTCGGTGGGTTTTGGGGGTCTCGGCGGGTTCCGGGGGGTCCCGTGGGGGTCCTGGTGGGTTTTGGGGTGTCCCGGGGGGGTCCCGGTGGGTTTTGGGGGATCCCTGTGGGTTCTGGGGGTCCCGGTGGGTTCTGCGGGGTCCCGGGGGGGTCCCGGTGGGTTTTGGGGCTCCCGGTGGGTTCTGCGGGTCCCAGTGGGTTTTGGATGTCCCGGGGGGGGTCCCGGTGGGTTTTGGGGGTCCGGGGGGGGTCCCGGTGGGTTTTGGGGGTCCCGGCGGGTTCCGGGGGGTCCCGGGGGGGGTCGCGGCGGCTCGGGGGGGCGTTACCGTCGGTGGGGGAGGTGCGCAGGCGGCGGCAGAGCCCCGGGACCCCCCCCAGGTCCCGCTGCAGCCTCAGGAGCGCCTCGGAGCCCCGGAGCTCCATCAGCGCCCGCAGCTCCGGCAGCGCCAGCCCGAAACCCCCCCCGGCGTCCCCCATGGCGGCCTGGGGACAGCGACAGCGCGGGGACATCAGTGGGGACAGCGACAGCGGGGGGGACATCAGTGGGGACAGCGTGGGGGACAGCGACAGCAGGGGGACATCAGTGGGGGACAGCGTGTGGGACAACGTGGGGACAGCGCGGGGACATCAGTGGGGACAGCGTGGGGGACAACGTGGGGGACAGCGCGGGGGACATCAGTGGGGACAGCGTGGGGACAGCGACAGCGCGGGGACATCAGTGGGGACAGCGTGGGGACAGCGACAGCGGGGGGACATCAGTGGGGACAGCGTGGGGACAGCGACAGCGCGGGGACACCGCTGGGGACAGCGTGGGGGACAGCGTGGGGACATCAGTGGGGACATCAATGGGGACAGCGACAGCGGGGGGGACATCAGTGGGGACAGGGGACAGCGTGGGGGACAGCGACAGCGGGGGGACATCAGTGGGGACAGCGACAGCGCGGGGGACATCAGTGGGGACAGCGTGGGGACAGCGACAGCGTGGGGACAGCGACAGCGTGGGGACAGCGTGGGGGACAGCGCGGGGACATCAGTGGGGGACAGCGTGGGGACAGCGACAGCGCGCGGGGACATCAGTGGGGACAGCGTGGGGACATCAATGGGGACAGCGTGGGGACAGCGACAGCGCGGGGACATCAGTGGGGACAGCGACAGGCGCGGGGACATCAGTGGGGACAGCGTGGGGACAGCGTGGGGACAGCGTGGGGGACAGCGACAGCGGGGGGACATCAGTGGGGACAGCGTGGGGACAGCGACAGCGCGGGGACATCAGTGGGACAGCGTGGGGACAGCGTGGGGACAGGGGACAGCGCGGGGACATCAGTGGGGACAGCGTCGGGGACAGCGACAGCGCGGGGGACATCAGTGGGGACAGCGTGGGGACACCGACAGCGGGGGGACACGGGTGGGGACAGCGTGGGGGACATCAATGGGGACAGCGACAGCGCTGGGGACATCAGTGGGGACAGCGTGGGGACATCAATGGGGACAGCGTGGGGACAGCGACAGCGCGGGGACATCAGTGGGGACAGCGTGGGGACAGCGTGGGGACACGGGTGGGGACACGGATGGGGACAGGGTGGGGTCAGGGATGGGGATGGCAATGGGGACAGGGGACAGCGTAGGGACACGGATGGGGACACGGATGGGGACAGGGGAAATGGCTGGGGACAGGGATGGGGACATGGCTGGGGACAGGGGACATGGCTGGGGACAGGGATGGGGACAGGGGACAGGGATGGGGACAGGGGACGGCGTGGGGGCACCGCTGGGGACAGGGGACAGCTGTGGGGACAGGGCTGGGGACAGGGCTGGGGACAGGGCTGGGGACAGGGATGGGGACAGGGATGGGGACAGGGATGGGGACAGGGGACAGCGTGGGGACAGGGATGGGGATGGCAATGGGGACAGGGGACAGCGTGGAGACACGGTTGGGGACAGGGACATGGCTGGGGACAGGGCTGGGGACAGCGTGGGGACAGGGCCAGCGCCCCTCACCTGTCAGCGCTGGCGGGGCCTGGGGGGGGTCTCGCCGGGGGGGGGCCCGGCCGCCCCCCCTTGTCCGGGCCACACCTGGGGACAGCGGGGGACACCTGAGGGGACAGCGGGCAGCGGCCCCGCCCCCCGGGGACGACCGGTGACCACCAGTGACCGCCAACAGCTCCCAGTTCCTCCAGTTCTTCCCCATAACTCCCAGTGCCTCAGTAAATCCCAGTTCTCCCAGTTCCCCCCAGTCCCTCCCAGTGCCCCCAATAAATCCCCCCAGTCCTCCCAGTAAATCCCAGTTCTCCCCAGTTTTCCCAGTTCCCCCCAGTTCTCCCAGTTCCCCCAGTAAATCCCAGTTCTCCCAGTCCCCCCAATCCTCCCAGTAAATCCCAGTTCTCCCCAGTCCCCCCCAGTCCCCCCAGTTCCCCCAGTTCTCCCAGTCCACTCTCGCTCCGCCCAAGCCGCGCCCCCTCCTGTCCATCCCACACTTTCAGCCAATCAGCGCCCGTGCCCAGCGCCGAGGCCCCGCCCCCGGCCCTGCGGCGGCGCGCGCGGACTGCGCCAAACGGGGGGGGCGGGGCCTCGCGGCGGGGGGCGGGGCCGGCCAGTCCATGTATGGGCAAAACCACGCCCACCACGCGGGAAAACTCAGCGCCCCCGCGCTGTAAAGCCCCGCCCCCAGCGCGGCAAGCCCCGCCCCCAGCGCGGCACAGCTGGGCACACGTGGGCTCCCAGTAATTCCCAGTCAGTCCCAGTTTGCCCAGTGAGCCCCAGCCAGTCCCGGGGTCCCCGGGAGCTCACGGCTCTCCCAGTGCTCCCAGTATGGCCCAGTTCACCCAGTGCCCCCAGCAAGCCCCAGGAACTCCCAGTTCACCCCAGTAACCCCCAATAACTCCCAGTTCACCCAGTGAATCCCAGTGCACCTAGTTAATCCCAGTTCACCCCAGTAACCCCCAATAACTCCCAGTTCACCCAGTGAATCCCAGTCCACCCAGTTAATCCCAGTTCACCCAGTGAATCCCAGTTCACCCAGTGAATCCCAGTAACCCCCCAGTGCTCCCAGTACATCCAGTTCACTCCAGTGACTCCCAGAGCCTCCAGGAGCTCCCGGTTCCTGCTCACCTGTCCCTGACACACCTGGCACACCTGTCCCTGACACCTGCACACGTGCGTGCCCCAAGAACAGCTGGACACACCTGTCCCTGACACACCTGGGCACACCTGGGCACACTCTGTCCCTGGCACACCTGGGCACACCTGGACACACGTGTCCCTGACACGCCTGGGCACACCTGTCTCCAACTCTGCACACAGCGGTCCTCAGGCACACCTGGTCACACCTGGACAACCCCAACACACCTGGACACACCTGGCCACCCCTGTCCCCACCACACCTGGTCACACCTGGCCCTGACACGCACACATCCCTGTCACACCTGGACATCCCTGACACACCTGGCCCTGACACCTGACAACCCCAACACACCTGGTCACACCTGGCCACCGCTTTTACACTGGACACACCTGGACACACCTGTCACCCCTGGCCGCCCCTGACACACCTGGACACACCTGGACACACCTGTCCCTGTCACACCTGGACACACCTGGACACACCTGTCACCCCTGGCGGCCCCTGACACACCTGGACACACCTGGTCACCGCTGTCACACCTGGACACACCTGGTCACACCTGTCACCCCTGGCTGCCCCTGTCACACCTGGACACACCTGGTCACACCTGTCCCTGACACACCTCGTCACACCTGGTCACCGCTGTCACACCTGGTCACACCTGGCCACCACCTGTCCCTGTCACACCTGGACACCCCTGACACACCTGGACACACCTGGACACACTGGTCACCCCCTGGCCGCCGCTGACTACACCTGAACACATCTGTCCCTGACACACCTGGCCACACCTGTCACCCCCGGCCCGCCCCTGACACACCTGGACACACCTGGACACACCTGTCCCTGACACACCTGGACACACCTGGTCACCCCTGTCCCACCTAGCCACACCTGGCCACACCTGTCCCTGACACATCTGGACACACCTGTCACACCTGGCCACACCTGTCCCTGTCCCCCCTGGCCGCCCCTGTCCCCCCCAGCCCCCGCTCACTCCCGTCGCTGGCGCCCGCCCATCCGTGTCACACCTGCTCACCGCTGTCCCCGCCACACCTGGCCCGCCCCCCCTCTCCCCCCGGGCCCCGCACCTGCCCAGGTGCCCCCCCCCGGCTCTTTCCCCCCCTCCCCCCGGCGCGCTCTCCCGCCCCCCCAACCCCCCCCAACCCCCTCGCTCCCCCCTCCCCCCGCATCCTCCCCCCTCCCCCCTCCCGCAGCCGCCCGCGCGCTGCCCCCTCCCCCGCCCCTCCCCCGCTCCCCCCGCGCCCCCCCGAGCCCGGACCCCCCCCCGGAGCCCCCCGAGCCCCCCCGCCCCGCGGGCCCCCCCCGGTACCGGTCCCGGCCCATCGGTCCCGGCGCTGCGGCGCTGCCGGAGGCGCTGCGGGCCGGGGCGGGGCCTGCGGGGGGGCGGGGCCAGGGAGGGAGGCCACGCCCACTGGGTGGGACACACCCCCACCCCCCCCCCCATCCGTACCCCACCCCCACCCCTCCGTCCCCGATATCGCTGGCGGAGACCACCGGGGGTTGTCACCTCCGCTTTGTCACCTCCGCCTTGTCACCCCCCCTGTGCCACCCCCCCCGTGCCACCCCCTCGTGTCCCCTCCCCGTGTCCTCACCTGTCCCCCTCCTGTCCCCCCCCCCCACCGGGTGTCACCTCGGTGTCCCCGTCCCTTGGAGGGCCGGGCCACCCACCCGGGGGGACAACACGGGGGGGACACTGGGGACAGGGAGGACAGGGGGACATGAGGGACAGGGGGACATGGAGGCACAAGGATGGGGGACATGAGGGACAGAGGGTGTGGGGACGCCAGGGACAGCGTCAGATCAGGGGAAACCCTCTGTCCCTGTCCTGTCCCATCCCTGTCCCTGTCCCGTCTCTGTCCCACCCAACGCCTGTCCCCCATCTTTGTCCCATCTCTGTCCACTCCTTGTCCCTGTCCCGTCCCTGTCCCATCCCTGTCCCATCCTTGTTCCATCCCTGTCCTGTCCTTGTCCCTGTCCCATCCCTGTCCCCATCCGTGTCCTGTCCCCATCTCATCCCTGTCCCATCCTTGTCCTGTCCCTGTCCCATCTCTGTCCCATCCCCATCCCTGTCCTGTACCTGTCCTTGACCCTGGTCCCATCTCTGTGCCAACCACATCCCTGTCCCCATCCCAGTCCTCAACCCTCTCTTGTCCCTGTCCCCATCCCTGTCCCTGTCCCATCCCCGTCCCATCCCCATCCCCATCCTACCCCCGTTCCCAGCCCTGTCCATTCCTTGTCCCCGTCTCCTTCTACCTGTCCCCATCCCTGTCCCTGTCCATCCTCATCCCTGTCCCTGTCCCCATCCCTGTCCTGTGTCCCCATCCCTGTCCCCATCTCTGTCCCATCCCCATCCCCATCCCTGTCCCCATCCCTGTCCTGTGTTCCTATCCCTGTCCCTGTCCCCATCCCTGTCCCCATCCCTGTGTCCCCATCCCCATCCCTGTGTCCCCATCCCTGTGTCCCCATCCCTGTCCCCATCCCTGTCCCCATCCCTGTCCCATCCCCATCCCTGTGTCCCCATCCCCATCCCTGTCCCCATCCCTGTGTCCCCATCCCTGTGTCCCCATCCCTGTCCCCATCCCTGTCCCCATCCCTGTCCCCATCCCTGTCCCCATCCCCATCCCTGTCCCCATCCCTGTCCCATCCCCATCCCTGTGTCCCCATCCCCATCCCTGTCCCCATCCCTGTGTCCCCATCCCTGTGTCCCCATCCCTGTCCCCATCCCTGTCCCCATCCCCATCCCTGTGTCCCCATCCCTGTCCCCATCCCTGTCCCCATCCCCATCCCTGTCCCCATCCCTGTCCCCATCCCTGTCCCCATCCCCATCCCTGTCCCCATCCCAGTCCCCATCCCTGTCCCCATCCCTGTCCCATCCCCATCCCAATCACCATCCCTGTGTCCCCATCCCTGTCCTGTGTCCCCATCCCTGTCCCCATCCCTGTGTCCCCATCCCCATCCCTGTCCCATCCCTGTCCCCATCCCTGTCCCCATCCCCATCCCTGTGTCCTCATCCCTGTCCCATCCCTGTGTCCCCATCCCTGTCCCCATCCCTGTGTCCCCATCCCCATCCCTGTGTCCCCATCCCTGTCCCCATCCCCATCCCTGTGTCCCCATCCCTGTCCCCATCCCTGTCCCATCCCTGTCCCCATCCCCATCCCTGTGTCCCCATCCCTGTGTCCCTATCCCTGTCCCATCCCTGTCCCATCCCCATCCCTGTGTCCCCATCCCTGTCCCATCCCCATCCCTGTGTCCCCATCCCTGTGTCCCCATCCCCATCCCCATCCCTGTGTCCTCATCCCTGTCCCCATCCCTGTCCCCATCCCCATCCCTGTGTCCCCATCCCTGCCCCATCCCCATCCCTGTGTCCCCATCCCTGTGTCCCCATCCCTGTGTCCCCATCCCTGTCCCCATCCCTGTGTCCCCATCCCTGTCCCCATCCCCATCCCTGTGTCCCCATCCCTGTCCCCATCCCTGTCCCCATCCCTGTGTCCCCATCCCTGTCCCCATCCCTGTGTCCCCATCCCCATCCCTGTCCCCATCCCTGTGTCCCCATCCCCATCCCTGTCCCCACCCCTGTGTCCCATCCCCATCCCTGTCCCCATCCCTGTCCCCATCCCTGTCCCCATCCCTGTCCCCATCCCTGTCCCCACCTCCACGTGCCTTTTTCCCCTCGCCCCGCCCCTTTCCCTCCCCCTCCCCGCCAATCACAGCGCCGCGCGCGCCCCTCCCGCCCTTTTTCACCAATGAGAACGCACGGGAGGCGCGGCCGGAGGCGATGACATCACCTCCGTTCAGACCACGCCCCTTTCGCCCCACCCCTGTTCCCGATTGGCCGCTTGGGACAGAGATGATTGACATCTCCGTTAACCAATAACAGAACCGCGCGCAGCGGGCGCACTCCCCATTGGCTGCGAGCCCGCGGGGGCGGGGCCAGCGGCAGCTGTCGCTCCCCGGGGTCCGGGGGGGATTTGGGGGGACACGGGGGGGGAGGGGGGAGGGAAATACCGCCGCAAAGGCTGATGGGAGGGGTGGGGACCCTGGGGGGGACATCCTGGAGGGCGATGGGACATTGGGGACACCCCAGGAGGGGACACCGGGGACCCCCAGAGCCGTGGGGACATTGGGGACACCCCCGGAGGGGACACCGGGGACCCCCAGAGCCGTGGGGACATTGGGGACACCCCAGGAGGGGACACCGGGGACCCCCAGAGCCATGGGGACATTGGGGACCCCCAGAACCATTGGGGACCCCCTCAGGAGGGGACACCGGGAACCCCCAGAACCATTGGGGACACCCCAGGAGGTGACACTGGGGACCCCCAGCCCCATAGGGACACCAAGGAGGGGACCTCAAGAGCCATTGGGGACATTGGGGACACCAAGGAGGGGACCTCAAGAGCCATTGGGGACACCAAGGAGGGGACACCCAGCGCTGTGGGGACATTGGGGACACCAAGGAGGTGACACTGGGGAGCCCCAGCCCCCTGGGGACATTGGGGACACCAAGGAGGTGACACCGGGAACCCCCAGAGCCATGGGGA
Source organism: Calcarius lapponicus (assembly GCA_039654755.1). NCBI lineage: Eukaryota > Metazoa > Chordata > Aves > Passeriformes > Fringillidae > Calcarius > Calcarius lapponicus. The sequence continues at coordinate 37,326 of JBBFKN010000270.1, read as the reverse complement.
CATTGGGGACACCCCATGAGGGGACACCGGGAACCCCCAGAGCCGTGGGGACATTGGGGACACCGCAGGAGGGGACACCGGGAACCCCCAGAGCCGTGGGGACATTGGGGACACCCACGGGAGGGGACACCGGGGACCCCCAGAGCCGTGGGGACATTGGGGACCCCCAGAACCATTGGGGACCCCCACGGGAGGGGACACCGAGAACCCCCAGAGCCGTGGGGACATTGGGGACACCCAGAACCATTGGGGACACCCCAGGAGGGGACACCGGGAACCCCCAGAGCCGTGGGGACATTGGGGACACCCAGAACCATTGGGGACCCCCTCAGGAGGGGACACCGAGAACCCCCAGAGCCATGGGGACATTGGGGACACCCCAGGAGGGGACACCGGGGACCCCCAGCCCCTTGGGGACAAGAGGCCAGCACGGGGAGGTGACACTGGGGACCCCCAGCCCCATAGGGACACCAAGGAGGGGACCTCAAGAGCCACTGGGGACATTGGGGACACCAAGGAGGGGACACCCAGCGCTGTGGGGACATTGGGGACACCAAGGAGGTGACACTGGGGAGCCCCAGCCCCTTGGGGACATTGGGGACACCAAGGAGGTGACACTGGGGACCCCCAGCCCCTTGGGGGCATTGGGGACACCAAGGAGGTGACACTGGGGAGCCCCAGCCCTGTGGGGACATTGGGGACACCAAGGAGGTGACACTGAGGAGCCCCAGCCCCTTGGGGACATTGGGGACACCAAGGAGGTGACACTGGGGAGCCCCAGCCCCTCGGGGAGGGGACACGGGCGGCGCGGGGAGGTGACACGGGCGGCGCGGGGAGGTGACCCGGGCGGCGCGGGGAGGTGACACGGGCGCAGGGCTGTCCGGGAGGTACAAAGCTTTATTGGGGAGGGGGCGGCGGGGGGTCCCTAGGCGGGGGACACGGAGGAGTTGGACACCGAGGACACCTCGGTGCGGGAGGTGGAGACCTCGGAGCCATCGTCCACCTTCTTGCCAAAGAGCTGCAGGATGCAGTTCCGGAACTGCGGGGACACCAGGGGACACCGGGGGACAGGGGGAGAGACAGGGGACACCGGGGGGGACAGGGGGAGAGACACAGAGACAGGGGGACAGGGGGACAGACAGGGGACACCGGGGGACAGGGGGAGAGAGACAGGGACAGGGGGACAGGGGGACAGACAGGGGACACCGGGGGGACAGGGGGAGAGACACAGGGACAGGGGGACAGGGGGACAGACAGGGGACACCGGGGGACAGGGGGAGAGACACAGGGACAGGGGGACAGACAGGGGACAGACAGGGGACAGGGGGAGAGACACAGGGACAGGGGACAGGGGGACAGACAGGGGGACAGGGGGAGAGACACAGGGACAGGGGACACACAGGACAGGGGGACAGACAGGGGACACCGGGGGACAGGGGGGAGAGACACAGGGACAGGGGACACACAGGGGACACCGGGGGGACAGGGGGACATGAGGACAAACAGGGGGACAGACAGGGGACACCGGGGGGGACAGGGGGACATGAGGACATACAGGGGACACCGGGGGGACAGGGGACAGAGAGGGGGACAGACAGGGAACAACAGGGGACGGGGGAGAGACACAGGGACAGGGGACACACAGGACAGGGGGACAGACAGGGGACACAGAGGACACCGGCAGGGACAGGGGGACGGGGGACAGACAGGGGACAACGGGGGGACAGGGGGACACATGGGGGGACAGGGGACACACAGGGGACAGGGGATGGTGGGACATGGGGACAGACAGGGGGGACAGGGGGACACACGGGACAGGGGGAGAGACAGGAGAGAGATGGGACACATGGGGACAGACAGGGGACAGACAGGGGACACAGGGGGGACGGGGGGCACAGGGGACACACAGGGGACATGGGGGGACAGGGGGGACAGACAGGAGACAGACAAGGGACAGACAGGGGACAGACAGGGGACATGAAGATGTAAATGATGGGGCTGTAGATGGTGGCTCTATCCCATATCCCATATCCCATATCCCATATCCCCAAACCCATAGGTGTGCCCAGGTGTGCCCAGGTGTGCCCAGGTGTGTCCCCAGGTACCCCAAGGCCACCTGTCTGTCCATGCAGACGTAGATGATGGGCATGTAGATGGTGGCCCTGTCCCTATCCTATGTTCCATATCCCATATCCCATACCCCATATCCCTGTGCCCACAGCTGTGCCCAGGTGTGCCCAGGTGCTCTCAGGTGTGCCCAGGTGCCCCAAGCTCACCTGTCTGTCCATGCAGACGTAGGTGATGGGGTTGTAGATGGTGGCTCTATCTCATATCCCATATCCCCATGCCCATAGGTGTGCCCAGGTGTGCCCAGGTGTGCCCAGCTGCCCCCAGGTGCCCCAAGCTACATTCATGAAGACGTAGGTGATGGGGATGTGGATGGTGGCTCTGTCCCATATCCCATATCCCATATCCCATATCCCATATCCCATATCCCATATCCCCATGCCCATAGCTGTGCCCATAGGGTGTGCCCAGGTGCTCTCAGGTGTGCCCAGGTGTGTCCCTCACCTGTCTGTCCATGCAGACGTAGATGATGGGGTTGTAGATGGTGTCCCATACCCCATATCCCCTATCCCATATCCCATATCCCCTGTCGTGCTCAGGTATATCCCAGGTATCCCAGGTGCCCCAAGCTCACCTGTCTGTTCATGAAGACGTAGATGATGGGGTTGTAGATGGTGGCCCTGTCCCTATCCTATGTTCCAAATCCCCTATCCCATGTCCCATACCCCATACCCCATACCCCATGTCCTGGCTGTGTCCCCATGCCCGCAGCTGTACCCAGGTGTGCCCAGGTGCTCTCAGGTGTGCCCAGGTGTGCTGCTCACCTGTCTGTCCATGCAGACATAGATGATGGGGTTGTAGATGGTGGCTCTATCCCATACCCCATATCCCGTATCCCATATCCCATACCCCATGCCCACAGCTGTGCCCAGGTGTGCTCAGGTGTATCCCAGGTATCCCAGGTGCCCCAAGCTCACCTGTCTGTTCACGCAGACGTAGGTGATGGGGTTGTAGATGGAGGCCCTGTCCCTATCCTATGTTCCAAATCCCCTATCCCATACCCCATATCCCATATCCCGTATCCCATATCCCCTCTCCCCATGTCCACAGCTGTACCCAGGTGTGCCCAGGCGCTCTCAGGTGTGCCCAGGTGTGCCGCTCACCTGTCTGTTCATGAAGACGTAGATGATGGGGTTGTAGATGGTGGCGCTCTTGGCGAAGAAGGCGGGCAGGGCGGCGGTGAGCGGGTGGAAGGCGTAGCCGGGGTTGGCGGCGGCGAAGCAGGCGAAGATGGTGTAGGGCCCCCAGCAGAAGCAGTAGGCCAGGATCATCACCACCACCATGCGCGACACCTCCTTCTCCGCCTTCTGCGTCGACTCCGACTCCTTCTGCTGGGCCGCCACCTGGGGGGGGGACACGGGGGGTTAAAAGGGTCCTGGGGGGGGGGAGATCGGGGGGTTTGGGGGGTGATCATGGGGTGATAATGGGGTTTGAGGGGTTAAAGGGGTACAAAGGGTGGCTCCTTCTGCTGGGCTGACACCTGGGGGGGACACAGGGGGGTTTAAAAAGGTCCTGGAGGGGTTTTGTGGGGGATATTGGGGGGTTTGGGGGGGGGTTGGGGGGTATAAAGGGAGTATTTGGGGGATTAAAGGTGACTCCTTCTGCTGCACCGCCACCTGGGAATGGGGGACACAGGAGGGTTAAAAGGGTCCTGGGGGGGGAGATTGGGGGGTTTGGGTGGGTTTGGGGGGTTTGGGGGGTGATCATGGGGTTATCATGGGGTTTGAGGGGTTAAAGGGGGACACGGGGGGGGGTAAAAGGGTCCTGGAGGGGTTCTGGGGGGGAGATTGGGGGGTTTGGGGGGTGATCATGGGGTTATCACGGGGTTTGAGGGGTTAAAGGGGTACAAAGGGTGGCTCCTTCTGCTGGGCTGACAGCTGGGAATGGGGGACACGGGGAGGTTAAAAGGGTCCTGGAGGGGGAGATCGGGGGGTTTGAGGGCAAGATTTGGGGGTTTTCAGGGGGATATTGGGGGGTTTGGGGGCGAGATTGGGGAGTTTGGGGGGATATAAAGGGAGTATTTGGGGGATTAAAGGTGACTCCTGCTGTGCTGCCACCTGGGGGGGGGGGGGTTAAAAGGGTCCTGGGGGGGTTCTGGGGGGGAGATTGGGGGGTTTGGAGGAGTTTGGGGGGGTATAAAGGGGGCGTTTGGGGGATTAAAGGTGACTCCTTCTGCTGCACCGCCAGCTGGGAATGGGGGACACGGGGGGGGTCGGGAGGGTCCTGGGGGGTCCTGGGGGGGAGATTGGGGGGTTTGGGGGGAGATCGGGGGGTTTGGGGGGTGATCATGGGGTGATCACGGGGTTTGAGGGGTTAAAGGGGTACAAAGGGTGGCTCCTTCTGCTGCGCCGCCACCTGGGGGGACACGGGGGGGTCCTGGGGGGGTTCTGGGGGTTGTATTTTTTTCCCCAGTTTTTTGTTGTTGTTGTTGTTGTTCAGAATTTTTTTCCCCGTTTTTTTTTTTTTTTTTTAATCAGAATCTTTCCCCCAGGTTTTTTTCCTGACCAGGATTTTTTCGGTTCCAGATTTTTTCCCCGTTTTTTTTTTTTTTTTTTTTTTTGGTTCAGAATTTTTTTCCCCCAGGTTATTTTTTTATTCAGAATCTTTCCCCCCAGGTGTTTTTTCAGTTGCAGATTTTTTTCCCCGGAGATTTTTTGGTTCAGAATTTTTTCCCTGGGATTGTTTTTTTTTTTGTTTTTGTGTTTTTTTTTGTTTTTTTTTTTTTAATTCAGAATCTTTCCCCCAGGTGTTTTTTTTCAGTTCCAGATTTTTTGTCCCCGGGGTATTTTTTTATCTCAAATTTTTTTTTTTTTTTTTAATTTGAGGGGGGGGGTCTCTCCTCACCGCGCGGATGGCCAGCCACACTTGCAGGTAGCAGAAGATGATGACGGCCAGCGGGAAGAAGCAGCAGGTGACCATCAGCACCACCATGTAGGACTGCACGCCCGGGTCCGTGCTGCCGCTGAACACGTCCGGCCCGCACGAGGTCTTCAGCCCGTGGGGCCAGTACCTGCCCGGGGGGGCAAAAGGGACCCCCCAAATCCCTCAGGAAGGATCTGGGGCTGGGGGGACCCCAGGGGATCTCAGGGAGTCACCCCCAGACCCACCTGAGTCACCCCAATGGGGTCAGTACCTGCCCAGGGGGACATTGGGGGTCAGGGGTGACAAAAGGGACCCCCCAAATCCCTCAGGAAGGATCCGGGGCTGGGGGATCCAGGGGAACCTCGGGGGGGCACCCCCAGACCCACCTGAGTCACCCCCATGGGGTCAGTGCCTGCCCAGAGGGACATTGGGGGTCAGGGGTGACAAAAGGGACCCCCCAAATCTCTCAGGAAGGATCCGGGGCTGGGGGATCCATGGGAACCTCGGGGGGTCACCCCCAGACCCACCCTGGGGAGACCTGAGTCACCCCCATGGGGTCAGTGCCTGCCCAGGGGTGACAAAAGGGACCCCCCAAAATCCCTCAGGAAGGATCCGGGGCTGGGGGATCCAGGGGAACCTCGGGGGGTCACCCCCAGACCCACCCTGGGGACACCTGGGTCACCCTCATGGGGTCAGGGGTGACAAAAGGGACGCCCCAAATCCCCCAGGAAGGATCCGGGATCCATGGGAACCTCGAGGAGTCACCCCCAGACCCACCCTGGGGAGACCTGAGTCACCCCAATGGGGTCAGTACCTGCCCGGGGGGGACAAAAGGGACCCCCCCAAATCCCTCAGGAAGGATCTGGGTCTGGGGGATCCCTGGGATCTCAGGGGGCCACCCCCAGACCCACCTTGGGGACACCTGGGTTACCCTCATGGGGTCAGGGGGGACAAAAGGGACCCCCCAAATCCCTCAGGAAGGATCCGGGTCTGGGGGATCCCTGGGATCTCAGGGGGTCACCCCCAGACCCAGCTGAGTCACCCCCATGGGGTCAGGGGTGACAAAAGGGACCCCCCCCAAATCCCTCAGGAAGGATCCGGGGCTGGGGGATCCGAGGGGGGCCACCCCCAGACCCACCTTGGGGACACCTGGGACATCCCTGGAGCCTCTGACAGCTCTGGGGACACTCGTATCACCTCTGTGACCCTCTGGGGACACTCGTGTCACCCCTGTGACCCCCGGGGGACACTCGTGTCACCTCTGTGACCCCCTGGGGACACTCGTGTCACCCCAAACACCCCCTGGGGACACTCGTGTCACCTCTGTGACCCCCTGGGGACACTCGTGTCACCCCAAACACCCCCTGGGGACACTCGTGCCACCCCTGTGACCCTCTGGGGACACTCGTATCACCCCTGTGACCCTCTGGGGACACTCGTGTCACCCCAAAACACCCCCTGGGGACACTCGTGACACCCCCGGACCCCTCCCCACCTGCTCCAGCCAAAGATGGGGGAGCGGTGCAGGGGCGGAACCCGATCCGAACCAGATCCAGGAGAGGAGGAGCCCGGCCCAGACCCCTCCCCACAGCTCTGGGGACACTCGTGTCACCTCTGTGACCCCCTGGGGACACTCGTGTCACCTCTGTGACCCCCCGGGGGACACTCGTGTCACCCCCGGAGCCCTCCCCACCTGCTCCAGCCGAAGATGGGGGGCGCGGTCCAGGCGCAGGACCAGATCCAGGAGAAGAGGACCCCCGGCCACCGCCAGCTTCCCGTCGAACTTGATGTTGCCGAAGGGTTTGCACACCACGAACCAGCGCTCCCAGGAGATGATGGCCAGGGACCAGAGCGCCGTGATGCCTGCAGGGGTTTGGGGCGGTTGTGGGGCTGCCCCATAGCGCCCAGCCCCATAGAACACGGCCCTATAGAGCCCAGCCCCACAGAACCCCATAAACAGCCCTGTAACATCCGGTCCCTGCTATGGGGAGGATGGCCAGGAACTGCAGCGCTGGGATTACTGGAGGGGTTTGGGGTGGTTATGGGGCTGCCCCATAGCGTCCAGCCCCATAGAACACAGCCCTATAGAGCCCAGCCCCACAGAACCCCATAGAACCCCATAAACAGCCCCATAACCTCCGGTCCCTGCTATGGGGAGGATGGCCAGGGACCAGAGCGCCGTGGTGCCTGCAGGGGTTTGGGGTGGTTATGGGGCTCTGACCCATATTCCTGACCCACATTTGTGACCCACATCCCTGCCCCATATCCCGGCCCACATCCCTGACCCATATATCTGACCCTCATCTCTGACCCACATCCCTGCCCCATATCCCAGCCCACATCCCTGACCCATATATCTGACCCTCATCTCTGACCCACATCCCAGTCCCACATCCTTGACCCTCATCTCTGACCCACATCCCAGCCCACATCCGTGACCCTCATCTGTGACCCACATCCCTGCCCTATATCCCTGACCCACATCCCAGCCCCATATCCCTGCCCCACATCCCTGACCGTCATCTCTGACCCATATCCCTGCCCCATATCCCTGACCTACACTCCTGACCCTAACCCAGCTCTACATCTGTGACCCACATCCCTGACCCACATCCCTGACCCACATCCCAGCCCCATATCCCTGCTCCACATCCCTGACCCTCATCTGTGACCCACATCCCTGACCCACATCCCTGCCCTATATCCCTGCCCCACATCCATGACCCATATCCCTGCCCCACAGCCCTGACCCTCATCTCTGACCCACATCCCTGACCCTCATCTGTGACCCACATCTCTGACCCACATCCCTGCCCTATATCCCTGCCCCACATCCATGACCCATATCCCTGCCCCACAGCCCTGACCCTCATCTCTGACCCACATCCCAGCCCCACATCCCTGACCCTCATCTTTGACCCACATCCCTGCCCCACATCCCAGCCCCATATCCCTGCCCCACATCCCTGACCCTCATCTCTGACCCACATCCCAGCCCCACATCCCTGACCCTCATCTCTGACCCACATCCCTGCCCTATATCCCTGCCCCACATCCGTGACCCATATCCCTGCCCCACATCCTTAACCCACATCTCTGCCCCACATCCCAGCCCCATATCCCTGCCCCACACCCCTGACCCTAACCCCAGCCCTACATCTGTGACCCACATCCCTGCCCCACATCCCAGCCCCATATCCCTGCCCCACAGCCCTGACCCATATCCCTGCCCCACATCCTTAACCCACATCCCAGCCCCATATCCCTGCTCTACACCCCTGACCCTAACCGCAGCCCTACACCCCTGCCCCACATCCCATCCTCTACCCTATCTCCCATCGCCTGCCCCTAACTGACCACAGGCACTGCCCACACCCCACACCCCCCGCGTGTCCCCAGCCCCACACCCCACACCCCACGCCCCACCCGTGTCCCCAGCCCCACTGCCCACACCCCACGCCCACCCGTGTCCCCAGCCCCACTGCCCACACCCCACACCCCACCCGTGTCCCCAGCCCCACACCCCACACCCCACGCCCCACCCGTGTCCCCAGCCCCACTGCCCACACCCCACGCCCACCCGTGTCCCCAGCCCCACTGCCCACACCCCACACCCCACACCCCACCCGTGTCCCCAGCCCCACTGCCCACACCCCCACGCCCACCCGTGTCCCCACACCCCCACCCGTCCCCCGGCCCCACTGACCGCAGGCGCTGACGGTGTAGCCCTCGATGACGCACATGGGGTGGCCCAGGATGAAGTAGCCGAAGATCTGGTTGACCACGCTGATGGTGCTGGCGATGACCGTCTCGCCCAGGTCGGCCACGGCCAGGTTGACCAGGATCCAGTTCAGGGGGTGCCGCAGCTTCTTGAACTTGGCCGTGGCCACCAGCACCAGCCCGTTGGTGAACACCGAGGCCACCACCACGAAGATCATCCACAGCGACGTCAGGTTGTACACCCAGCGCGGTGCGATGTGGTAGTTGGGGCCCTCGAAGGGACCTGGGGGGCGGAGCGGGGTCAGCGGTGGTGGCTGCGGGTGACCCTCGTGTCACCTCCTGTCACCTCGCGTCGCCTCGCGCCCCGCTGGGGATGGTGCCGGCGGCGGTGGAGGTTGGTGTTGACCTCAAAATTCTCTCAGATCTCCCTCAAAATTATTCCCCCGGTGTCCCTTTGTGTGCCTTCGTGTCCCTCTGTGTCCCCTCGTGTCCCTCCGTGTCCCCTCGTGTCCCTCTGTGTCCCCTCGTGTCCCTCTGTGTCCCCTCATGTGTCCCCTCACGTCTTCCCTGTGTCACTGCCATCAGTGTGGGCTGGCACACGTTGATTGTTGACGCCAAAACTCTTCAAAACTCCTCAAAACTCCCCAGAATCTCCCTCAAAAGGATCCCCTGGTGTCCCTTTGTGTCTCTTCATGTCTCTCTGTGTCCCCTCGTGTCTCTCTGTGTCCCCTCGTGTCCCTCTGTGTCCCCTCGTGTCCCCCCACATCTTCACTGCCATCGGTGTGGGTTGGCGTATATTGATCGATGACCCCAAAACTCTTCAAAACTCCTCAAAACTCCTCAAAACTCCTCAAAACTCCCCCAGATCTCCCTCAAAATGATCCCCTGGTGTCCCTTTGTGTCCCCTCATGTCCCTTTGTGTCCCTTCGTGCCTTTTGGTGACCCCTGATGTCCCTTCCCGCCCCTTTTGCTCCCCCCATGTCTCTCCACGTCTTCATCGCGCGCTCTTGCCATTGATGTCCATTGACCCCAAAACTCCTCAAAACTGTCCCAAAACCCCCTAAACCCCTTCCCCCAGTGTCCCCCCAATGTCCCCGGGTGTCCCCTGATGTCCCCCAGTGTCCCTCCGTGCCTCTCTGTGTCCCCTGATGTCCCCAACATCTTCACCGCGCTCATCTCTACTATTGGCGTACCTCGACCGCCAACCCCAAAATGCCCCAAACCCCCCCCGAAAACCCCCCCAAAACTGCCCCAGGCCCCCTCCCCCGCTGTCCCACACTGTCCCCCCGGTGTCCCCTGATGTCCCCCAGTGTCCCTCCGTGCCTCTCTGTGTCCCCTGATGTCCCCCAGTGTCTCTCCGTGCCTCTCTGTGTCCCCTGATGTCCCCAACATCTTCACCGCGCTCATCTCTACTATTGGCGTACCTCGACCGCCAACCCCAAAACGCCCCAAAACCCCCCCAAAACTGCCCCAGGCCCCTTCCCTCGGTGTCCCCTGGTGTCCCTCAGTGTTCCCTGATGTCCCCCAGTGTCCCTCCGTGCCTGTGTCCCCTGATGTCCCCAACATCTTCACCGCACTCATCTCTACTATTGGCGTACCTCAACCGCCAACCCCAAAACCCCCCCAGAACTCCCCAAAACTGCCCCAGGCCCTCTCCCGGTGTCCCCTGGTGTCCCTCAGTGTCCCCTGATGTCCTTCAGCGTCCCTCCGTGCCTCTCTGTGTCCCCTGATGTCCCCAACATCTTCACCGCGCTCATCTCTACTATTGGCGTACCTCGACCGCCAACCCCAAAATGCCCCAAAACCCCCCCAAAACTGCCCAAAACTGCCCCAGGCCCCCTCCCCCGGTGTCCCACACTGTCCCCCCGGTGTCCCCTGATGTCCCCCAGTGTCCCTCCGTGCCTCTCTGTGTCCCCTGATGTCCCCAACATCTTCACCGCGCTCATCTCTACTATTGGCGTACCTCGACCGCCAACCCCAAAACGCCCCAAACCCCCCCCAAAACTGCCCCAGGCCCCCTCCCCCGGTGTCCCCTGGTGTCCCCCCAGTGTCCCCTGATGTCCCCCAGTGTCTCTCCGTGCCTCTCTGTGTCCCCTGATGTCCCCAACATCTTCACCGCTCATCTCTACTATTGGCGTACCTCGACCGCCAACCCCAAAACGCCCCAAAACCCCCCCCAAAACCGCCCCAGGCCCCCTCCCTCGGTGTCCCCGGGTGTCCCCGCGGTGTCCCCGCGTGTCGCCGCCGCTCACCGCGCGTGTTGTTGCTGTTGGTGTAGGTGAAGATGCTGTCGCGCGTGGTGTCGTCGTCGTCGTGGCGCCGGCGCGCGGCGAACACCGCCCCGTCGAAGCCGCCCATTGTCGCCATGGTCCCCGAGCGCCACCAGCGCCACTGCCCCGGCCGGCCGCGCCCCCCGGCTCTTATAACCCCCCCCCCGCCCCCGGATTAGCCCGGACCCCCCCCCAAAATCCGGGCCCTGAGCCCTTAATTGGGGCCGCGCGGATCCGGGGGGGACGGCCCGGGCTCACCTGAGCAGCCGGGGTGAGCTGATGGGATTGACGCCAGCGCTAATCCCCCGCTGCTTCCTGGGCTGGGCCCCCCCTCCCCGGGGTCTGGACTGCCCCCCCCGGGACCCCCGGGAGCGGAACGGGACCCCCGGGATGGAAATGGGGACCCTCGGGACCCCCGGGATGGAAATCGGGACCCCCGAGACCCCCGGGATGGAAATCGGGACCCCCGGAAAGCTCCGGGACCACCGGAAAGCTCCGGGATCACCGGAAAGCTCCGGGACCCCCAAAACGCGGCGTTGGTCACAAACCGCCCCGAGGTTTCCTTCGATAATTTCCATCCCAAATTGGGACCCCCGGAGTTCAAACTGGGACCCCCGGGAGCGGAACGGGACCCCCGGGATGGAAATCGGGACCCCCGAGACCCTCGGGATGGAAATCGGGACACCCAGAGACCCCCGGGGACCCCCGGAAAGCTCCGGGACCCCCAAAACGCGGCGTTGGTCACAAACCGCCCCGAGGTTTCCTTCGATAATTTCCATCCCAAATTGACCCCCCCGGGGTTCAAATTGGGACCCCCGGGGTTCAAATTGGGACCCCCGGGACCCCCGGGAGCGGAACGGGACCCCCGGGATGGAAATCGGGACCCCCAGAGACCCCCGGGCCCCCCAAAACGCGGCGTTGGTGACAAACAGCCCCGAGGTTTCCTTCGATAATTTCCATCCCAAATTGGCCCCCCCCGGGACCCCCAAGTGTGGGGCTGAGCCCCCCAGGAGCAGCGCTGCCCCCCCCGGGATGTGACACAGCCCCACAGTGCGGTCCTGCCCCATAGCGGGGTGTTTGTCCCCCCTCCTGCCCCATAGCGGGGTGTTTGTTCCCCCTCCTGCCCCATAGCGGGGTGTTTGTCCCCCCTCCTGCCCCACATTGGGGTCCCGACCCTCTCCTGCCCCATAGCGGGGTGTTTGTTCCCCCTCCTGCCCCATAGCGGGGTGTTTGTCCCCCCTCCTGCCCCATAGCGGGGTCCCGACCCTCTCCTGTCCCATAGCGGGGTGTTTGTCCCCCCTCCTGCCCCACATCGGGGTCCCGACCCCCTCCTGCCCCACGTCAGGGGGTCCTGCCCCACATTGGGGGTTCTGACCCCCTCCTGACCCACATTTGGGGTCCTGCCCCACATTTGGGGTCCTGCCCCACACTGGAGGGGTCCTGCCCCACATCGGGGGAATCCTGCCCCACCTTTGGGGTCCTGCCCCACATTTGGGGTCCTGCCCCACATCGGGGGAATCCTGACCCACATTTGGGGTCCTGACCCACATTTGGGGTCCTGCCCCACACTGGGGGGGTCCTGCCCCACATCGGGGGAATCCTGACCCACATTTGGGGTCCCGCCCCACATCGAGGTCCTGCCCCACACCGGGGACTCCCAGCCTCACATTTTGGGGTCCCGCCCCACAGCGGGAGCTCGGGACCCCCTCCTGACCCACATTTTTGGGGTCGGGGCCCCCCCCCCCGCCCCCCGGATCGGGGTCACGGTGCCGCGTTACATCACGGGGGGCTCCGGCTCGGGGCCAAGTGGGGCACGGGGGGAGCCCCAACCCCCCCGCCCCCCAAAAATAACCTCAGCCCTAATTAGCAATTAACCCTGGGGGGGGGGGGCGGGGAAGGGGCGGACGGATTAACGAGGGGTGGGGGGGGCTCAATTTGGGGCGTCCTGGGGTCCCCCCCCCCACCCCGTTCTGCACCCCCGGGGGGGTCCCGGGGGGTCCCGCGGGTTGGGGGGCGCTGCCCGGGGTTGGGGGGGGGGTCACCCCAGAGGGGCCCCCCCAGGCCTGACCTTAATCCCGCCCCCCCCCCCCCCGGAGCTGCCCCCCCCCCCTAATCCCGGGATTTTCGGGTCGCCCCGGGGGAGCCCGATCAGGGGGGACACGGAAACTTTAATCCCCCCCCGGGGAAAAGGGGGCGCCGAGCGGCGGACGGAGGAGCTTGGGGGGCTCCGGGGGGCTCCCGGGGGCAGCTGGGGCGGGTTCGGGGGCTCGGGGGGGTCTCGGGGGGGCTTTGGGGATGGTTTTGGGGCGGCTCTGAGGGGTTTAGGAGCGGCTCTGAGGGGATGTTGGGGGGTCTGGAGGGTTCCGGGGGGGTCCTGGGGGGCGTTTGGGGGGCGCCCGTGAGGTCTGGGGGTTCGGGGGGTTCGGGGGCTCTCCGGGGGGTGGTTCTGGGGAGGGATTTTGGGGCAGTTCTGAGGGGTTTTGGGTCGGTTCTGAGCGGTTTTGGGTCGGTTCTGAAGGGTTTTGGGGCCGTTCTGAGCGGTTTTGGGTCGGTTCTGAGGGATTTTGTGGCAGTTCTGAGCGGTTTTGGGTCGGTTCTGAGGGATTTTGGGGCCATTCTGAGGGGTTTTGGGTCGGTTCTGAGGGATTTTGGGGCCGTTCTGAGGGGTTTTGGGTCGGTTCTGAGGGATTTTCGGGCCGTTCTGAGCGGTTTTGGGTCGGTTCTGAAGGATTTTCGGGCCGTTCTGAGCGGTTTTGGGTCGGTTCTGAGGGGTTTTGGGGCAGTTCTGAGCGGGTTTGGGTCGGTTCTGAGCGGTTTTGGGGCCGTTCTGAGCGGTTTTGGGTCGGTTCTGAAGGATTTTGGGGCAGTTCTGAGCGGTTTTGGGGCCGTTCTGAGCGGTTATGGGTCGGTTCTGAGCGGTTTTTGCGTCGGTTCTGAGGGATTTTGGGGCCATTCTGAGCGGTTTTGGGGCCGTTCCGGGGGTCCCTGGGGAGGCTTTTGGGGATCTCTGGGGGGTCCCGTGGGTTTGGGGGGGGGTTTGGCTTGGGGAGCGGCTGGATCCCCCCAAACTGGGGCACAAAGGGGGCGGGCGGCGCCCCCCACCCCCCATCTCTCCCCCCCATCCCGGGGGGCGGCCGGTAAGTGCTGGGGGGGGCTGGGGGGAGGGGGCTGGGGGCTCTGTGGGGCCACCAAGGACCCCCATGGGTGCCACGGGTCCCTGCGAGTGTCCCTTGTGGGGTGCCACCTCTGGGGTGTCCCCTATGGGGTGTCCCCATGGCTGTCCTGTGGGTGTCCCCGTGGGTGTCCCCTGTGGGGTGTTCTCTATGGGGTGTCCTGTGGGGTGTCACATGGGTGTCACCCATGGGGTGCCCCCTCTGGGGTGTCCCCATGGCTGTCCCCGTGGGTGTCCCCTATGGGGTGTTCTCTATGGGGTGTCACATGGGTGTCCCCTATGGGGTGTCTCCTATGGGGTGTCCCTTGTGGGGTGCCCCCTATGGGGTGTCCCCTATGGGGTGTCCCCATGGCCGTCCTGTCGTGTCCCCGTGGGTGTCCCCGTGGGTGTCCCCTATGGGGTGTTCTCTATGGGGTGTCCTGTGGGGTGTCACATGGGTGTCCCCTATGGGGTGCCCCCTCTGGGGTGTCCCCATGGCTGTCCCCGTGGGTGTCCCCTATGGGGTGTTCTCTATGGGGTGTCACATGGGTGTCTCCTATGGGGTGTCCTGTGAGTGTCCCCGTGGGTGTCCCCTATGGGGTGTTCTCTATGGGGTGTCACATGGGTGTCCCCTATGGGGTGTCTCCTATGGGGTGTCCTGTGGGGTGTCCCCCCTGTGTCCCCTACAGGGTGTCCCTTGTGGGGTGTCCCCTGTTGGGTGCCCCATATGAGGCATCCCATGGGTGTCACCTATGGGGTGTCCCCCATGTGTCACCTATAGGGTGTCCCCTATGGGGTGCCCCATAAGTGGTGTCCCCATGGGTGTCACTTATAGGGTGTCCCCTATGGGGTGCCCCATTTGTGGTATCCCCATGGGTGTCACCTATAGGGTGTCCCCTATGGGGTGCCCCATAGGTGGTGTCCCCATGGGTGTCACCTATAGGGTGTCCCCTATGGGGTGCCCCATAGGTGGTGTCCCCATGGGTTTCACCTATAGGGTGTCCCCTATGGGGTGTCCCTCCCGTGTCCCCTATAGGGTGTCCCCGTGGGTGTCCCATAGGTGTCCCCTGTGGGGTGTCCCCTGTAGGGTGCCCCATAGATGGTGTCCCCGTGGGTGTCCCATGGGTGTCCCGTATAGGGTGTCACCTATGGGGTGCCCCATATGGGGCGTCCCCTATGGGATGTCCCTCCTGTGTCCCCTATAGGGTGACCCCATGGGTGTCCCACATGTGTCGCCTGTGGGGTGTCCCCTGGAGGGTGCCCCATAGGGTGTCCCCATGCGTGTCCCGTGGGTGTCCCCCTTGTGTCCTCTATGGGGTGTCCCTTGTGGGGTGTCCCTTATAGGATGTCCCTTCTATGGTGTCCCCTATAGGGTGTCCCCTACGCGATGTCTCCTATGGGTGTCCCCTATGGGGTGCCCCATAGATGGTGTCCCCTGTGGGGTGTCCCTCCCGTGTCCCCTGTGGGGTGCCCCATAGACGGTGTCCCCTATGGGGTGCCCCATAGATGGTGTCCCCTGTGGGGCGCCCCATAGTTAGTGTCCCCTGTGGGGTGTCCCCCCCGTGTCCCCTATGGGGTGCCCCATAGACGGTGTCCCCTATGGGGTGCCCCATAGACGGTGTCCCCTGTGGGGTGTCCCTCCCGTGTCCACTATGGGGTGCCCCATAGATGGTGTCCCCTGTGGGGCGCCCCATAGACGGTGTCCCCTGTGGGGTGCCCCATAGACGGTGTCCCCTGCGGGGTGTCCCCCCCGTGTCCCCCCGGGCCGTGCGGCCGGAATTCCGCTAGTTCTGAACTTTTTCCTGCCAGAAAAGCTCACTACTGGCAGAACTCGGCCGCGCGCCCCACTGCGGGGGCACCGGGGGGGCACCCGGGGGGGCATTTCGGGGGCACTTGTGGGGCGCTTGTGGGGCTGGGGGCACTGCGGGGACGCTTGGGGCTATGGGGTTACTGCGAGGACACTTGTGGGGCACTTGTGGGGCATTGGTGGCACTTGTGGGGCTGGGGGGCTCTGCAGGGCTATGGGGTTACTGCGAGGACACTTGTGGGGCACTTGTGGGGCATTGGTGGCACTTGTGGGGCTGGGGGCTCTGCAGGGCTATGGGGTTACTGCGAGGACACTTGTGGGGCACTTGTGGGGTGCTTGTGGGGCACTTGGAGGACACTTGTGGGGTTAGGGGCACTGTGAGGACACGTGGGGCACTTGGAGGGCACTTGTGGGGCATTGGGGGTGGTACCTGTGGGTCTGGGGGCACTTGTGGGGCAAAGCAGAGGCAGCAGCTGCGTCTCCAGTGTTTAATGCAGGGGGTGGGGGGGGTTTATGTACAATGGAGCCGTGGGGCTGCCCCATAGCCGGGGGGGGCAGAGCTGCCGTGGGGCTGAGAGCGGTGTGGGGCAAAGCCCGGTGTGGGGCAGAGCCATGGGGCAGAGCTGCCATGGGGCAGAGCCCGATGTGGGGCAGAGCCTGATTTGGGCAGAGCTGTAGGGCAGCACCGCCATGGGGCAGAGCCCTCCATAGGGCAGAACCGCGAGGCTGAGCCCGATCCAGGGCCGAGCTTGGTGTGGGGCAGAGCTCGATATAGGGCAGAGCTCTATGTGGGGCACAGCCTGATATGGGGCAGAGCCTGATATGGGGCAGAGCCCAATGTGGAGCCAAGCTCGCTATAGGGCTAAGCCCGGTGTGGGGCAGAGCCTGATATAGGGCAGAGTCCGATGTAGGGCAGGGCTTGATGTAGGGCAGAGCTCAATATAGGGCCAAGCCTGGTGTGGGGCAGAGCTCGACATAGGGCTGAGCCCGCTGTGGGGCAGAGCTCAATATAGGGCTGAGCCCGATGTGGGGCAGAGCCTGATATAGGGCAGAGTCCGATGTAGGGCAGGGCTTGATGTAGGGCAGAGCTCAATATAGGGCCAAGCCTGGTGTGGGGCAGAGCTCGACATAGGGCTGAGCCCGCTGTGGGGCAGAGCTCAATATAGGGCTGAGCCCGATGTGGGGCAGAGCCTGATATAGGGCCGAGCCCACCATGGGGCTGCCCCACCATTGGGCAGAGCAGTGGGGCAGCCCCGCTGTGGGGCAGAGCCTGATATAGAGCTGAGCTCGGTAGAGAGCTGAGCCCGATGTGGGGCAGAGCTCAATACAGGGCAGGGCCCAATGTGGGGCAGAGCTCAATACAGGGCAGGGCCCAATGTGGGGCAGAGCCTGATACAGGGCTGAGCCTGCTGTGGGGCAGAGCTCCATATAGGACAGAGCCTGATATAGGGCAGAGCCCGATGTGGGGCAGAGCTCCATATAGGGCAGAGCCCACTGTGGGGTGGCCCCACCGTGGGGCAGAGCCATGGGGCAGAGCCCGATATAGGGCTGAGCCCAGAGTGGGGCAGAGCTCAATATAGGGCTGAGCCAGGAGTGGGGCAGAGCCCAATGTGGGGCAGAGCTCAATACAGGGCAGGGCCCAATGTGGGGCAGAGCCCGATATAGGGCCGAGCCCAGAGTGGGGCAGAGCCCAATGTGGGGCAGAGCTCAATATAGGGCTGAGCCCAGAGTGGGGCAGAGCCCAATGTGGGGCAGAGCTCAATATAGGGCTGAGCCCGATGTGGGGCAGCCCCGCCCCGTGGCAGCCGTGGGGCAGAGCTCGATATAGGGCCGAGCCCAGCGTGGGGCAGCCGTGGGGCAGAGCCGTGGGGCAGCCCCGCCGTGGGGCAGCCGTGGGGCAGAGCCGTGGGGCAGCCCCGCCGTGGGGCAGCCGTGGGGCAGCCGCGGGGCCGCGCCCTACGCCGGGGACACCTGGCTGGAGGAGACCGAGGACACCTGCGTGGCCTGGGACGAGCCGGACACGTCGTCATCGTCCCCGAAGGGGCTCCGGCCGCAGAACACGAGCTTGAGCATGCAGGAGCGGAACTGCGGGCGGGGGGCGGGCGGGGGGCGTCACGGCGGGACCCCCGACCCACAGCGGGACCCCCGACCCACAGCAGGACCCATAGGAACAGCCCCCGACCCACCGAGAGAGCCCCGGCCCACAGCGGGACCCCAGACCCACAGAGAGACCCCCAATCCATGGAGAGAGCCCCGACCCACAGCGGGACCCATAGGAACAGCCCAGACCCATGGAGAGACCCCAGACCCACAGCGGGACCCATAGGAACAGCCCCAGACCCATGGAGAGACCCCAGACCCACAGCGGGACCCATAGGAACAGCCCCCGACCCACCGAGAGAGCCCCGACCCACAGCGGGACCCCCGACCCACAGAGAGACCCCAGACTCACAGAGAGACCCCAGACCCACAGAGAGACCCCCAATCCATGGAGAGACCCCAGACCCACCACAGGACCCACAGGAACAGCCCCCGACCCACCGAGAGAGCCCCGACCCACAGCGGGACCCATAGGAACAGCCCCAGACCCATGGAGAGACCCCAGACCCACAGCAGGACCCACAGGAACAGCCCCCGACCCATCGAGAGAGCCCTGGCCCACAGCGGGACCCCAGACCCACAGAGAGACCCCAGATCCACGGAGAGATCCCCAACCCATGGAGAGACCCCAGACCCACGGAGAGATCCCCAATCCATGGAGAGACCCCAGACCCACGGAGAGATCCCCGACCATGGAGAGAGCCCCAACCCACAGCGGGACCCATAGGAACAGCCCCCGACCCACCAAGAGACCCCAGACCCACGGAGAGACCCCAGACCCACGGAGCGATCCCCAACCCATGGAGAGACCCCAGACCCACAGAGAGATCCCCAAGCCATGGAGAGACCCCAGACCCACGGAGAGACCCATAGGAACAGCCCCAGACCCATGGAGAGACCCCAGACCCACAGCGGGACCCATAGGAACAGCCCCAGACCCATGGAGAGACCCCAGACCCACAGCGGGACCCATAGGAACAGCCCCCGACTCACCGAGAGAGCCCCAGCCCACAGCGGGACCCCAGACCCACAGAGAGACCCCAGACCCACAGAGAGATCCCCAACCC
Organism: Calcarius lapponicus; assembly: GCA_039654755.1. Lineage (NCBI taxonomy): Eukaryota > Metazoa > Chordata > Aves > Passeriformes > Fringillidae > Calcarius > Calcarius lapponicus. The sequence goes on along the minus strand of JBBFKN010000270.1, from coordinate 18,222 downwards.
ATGGAGAGAGCCCCGACCCACAGAGAGATCCCCGACCATGGAGAGACCCCAGACCCATAGAGAGACCCCACACCCACGGAGAGAGCCCAGACCCACGGAGAGACCCCAGACCCACGGAGAGACCCATAGGAACAGCCCCAGACCCATGGAGAGACCCCCGACCCACAGTGGGACCCTTGACCCATGGAGAGAGCCCAGACCCACAGCTGGACCCCAGACCCACAGAGAGATCCATAGGAACAGCCCCACACCCATTGTCCCCATTGTCCCATTGTCCCCATTGTCCCCACTGTCCCCACTGTCCCCATTGTCCCACTGTCCCCACTGTCACCATTGTCCCCACTGTCCCCACTGTCCCCATTGTCCCACTGTCCCCACTGTCCCCATTGTCCCCACTGTCCCCACTGTCCCCACTGTCCCCATTGTCCCCACTATCCCCGCATCCCCACTGTCCCCACTGACCCCACTGTTCCCATTGTCCCCATTGTCCTCACTGTCCCCATTGTCCCATTGTCCCCATTGTCCTCACTGTCCCCACTGTCCCCATTGTCCTCAGTTTCCCCACTGTCCCATTGTCCCCATTGTCCCCACTGTCCCCATTGTCCTCAGTTTCCCCACTGTCCCATTGTCCCCATTGTCCCCATTGTCCCCATTGTCCCTATTGTCCTGATTGTCCCACTGCCCCACTGTCCCCATTGTCCCATTGTCCCCACTGTCCCCATTGTCCCCATTGTCCCCATTGTCCTCAGTTTCCCCACTGTCCCCATTGTCCCCACTGTCCCCATTGTCCTCAGTTTCCCCATTGTCCCCATTGTCCCATTGTCCCCAGTGTCCCCACTGTCCCCATTGTCCCCATTGTCCCCATTGTCCCCATTGTCCCCACTGTCCCCATTGTCCCCATTATCCCCATTGTCCCACTGCCTCACTGTCCCATTGTCCCTGGTGTCCCCATTGTCCCACTGTCCCCACTGTCCCCATTGTCCCCACTGTCCCCACTTTCCCCACTGTCCCCATTGTCCCCACTGTCCCTACTGTCCCCAATGTCCCCACTGTCCCCATCATCCCCACTGTCCCCACTGTCCCCATTGTCCCACTGTCCCACTGTCCCCACTGTCCCCACTGTCCCCACTGTCCCCATTGTCCCCACTGTCCCCATGTCCCTGCATCCCCACCTGCTTCTTCATGGAGACACAGATGCCACCATCACCCCCACTGTCCCCATGTCCCCATTGTCCCATTGTCCCATTGTCCCCATTGTCCCCATTGTCCCCACTGTCCCCATTGTCCCCATTGTCCCCATTGTCCCCACTGTCCCCATTGTCCCCATTGTCCCCACTGTCCCCAGTGTCCCCGCATCCCCACTGACCCCACTGTCCCCACTGTCCCCATTGTCCCCATTGTCCCCACTGTCCCCATTGTCCCCGCTGTCCGTGCGTCCCCACCTGCTTGTTCATGAAGACGTAGATGATGGGGTTGTAGACGGTGGAGGCCTTGGAGAAGACGGAGGGGATGGAGGCCAGCCCCACGTCGAAGGGGTGTCCCCGGTGCGTCACCACCCAGAGCGCGAAGGCGCAGTAGGGCAGCCAGCACACCAGGAAGCCCAGCACCATCACCACCACCATCTTGGTCACCTCGCGCTCCGCCTTCTGCGTGCTGGCCGACTGCTCCTGCTGCTTGGCCACCTGAGGGGCCGACACGGGGGACGGGGACAGCGTGGGGAGATACGGGGTCAGATATGGGGTCAGATATGGGTCAGATTTAGGGGACAGCATGGGGAGATACGGGGTCAGATACAGGTCACATGTGAGTCAGATATGGGTCAGATATAGAGGACAGTATGGGGAGATGCGGGGTCATGTGGGTCAGATATGGGTCAGATTTAGGGGACAGTATGGGGAGATATGGGGTCAGTGTGGGGAGATACGGGGTCACATATGGGTCACATGTGGGTCAGATATGGGTCAGATATAGGGGACAGTGTGGGGAGATATGGGGAGATATGGGGTTAGATGTGGGGCCAGTGTGGGGTCAGTGGGGGGAGATACGGGGTCAGATACGGGGTTAGATATGGGGTCAGATATGGGTCAGATATAGGGGACAGTGTGGGGAGATATGGGGTCAGTGTGGGGAGATGTGGGGTCAGATATGGGTCACATGTGGGTCAGATATGGGTCAGATTTAGGGGACAGCGTGGGGAGATATGGGGTCACAAATGGGTCACATGTGGGTCAGATATGGGTCAGATATAGGGGACAGTATGGGGAGATACGGGGTCAGATACGGGGTCAGATATGGGTCAGATTTAGGGGACAGGGTGGGGAGATGCGGGGTCACATACGGGTCACATGTGGGTCAGATATGGGTCAGATATAGGGGACAGCGTGGGGAGATATGGGGTCACATATGGGTCACATGTGGGTCAGATATGGGTCAGATTTAGGGGACAGGGTGGGAAGATGCGGGGTCACATATGGGTCACATGTGGGTCAGATATGGGTCAGATATAGGGGACAGTGTGGGGAGATATGGGGTCACATATGGGTCACATGTGGGTCAGATATGGGTCAGATATAGGGGACAGTATGGGGAGATATGGGGTCAGTGTGGGGAGATACGGGGTCAGATATGGGTCACATGTGGGTCAGATATGGGTCAGATATAGGGGACAGCGTGGGGAGATGCGGGGGTCACATATGGGTCACATGTGGGTCAGATATGGGTCAGATATAGGGGACAGCGTGGGGAGATATGGGGTCACATATGGGTCACATGTGGGTCAGATATGGGTCATATTCAGGGGACAGGGTGGGGAGATATGGGGTTAGATGTGGGGCCAGTGTGGGGTCAGTGGGGGGAGATACGGGGTCAGATACGGGGTTAGATATGGGGTCAGATATGGGTCAGATATAGGGGACAGGGTGGGGAGATATGGGGTTAGATGTGGGGTCAGTGTGGGGTCAGTGTGGGGAGATACGGGGTCACATATGGGTCACATGTGGGTCAGATATGGGTCAGATTCAGGGGACAGGGTGGGGAGATATGGGGAGATATGGGGTTAGATGTGGGGCCAGTGTGGGGTCAGTGTGGGGAGATACGGGGTCAGATATGGGTCAGATGTGGGTCAGATATGGGTCAGATATAGGGGACAGCATGGGGAGATATGGGGAGATATGGGGTTAGATGATGTGGGGTCAGCATGGAGTCAGTGTGGGGAGATACGGGGTCAGTTATGGGGTCAGATCTGGGGTCAGATCCGGGGTCAGTTATGGGGTCCGATGTGGGGTCAGTGTGGGGAGATACGGGGTCAGATATGGGTCAGATGTGGGTCAGATATCGGGGACAGTGTGGGGAGATATGGGGTCAGATATGGGGTGAGATGTGGGTCAGATATAGAGGACAGCGTGGGGAGATATGGGGAGATATGGGGTTAGATATGGGGCCAGTGTGGGGTCAGTGTGGGGAGATACGGGGTCAGATATGGGGTCAGATATGGGGTCAGATGTGGATGTGAGGTCAGTTATGGGGTCAGATCCGAGGTCAGATATGGGGTCAGATATGGATGTGAGGTCAGATATGGGGTCAGATCCGAGGTCAGTTATGGGGTCAGATATGGGGTCAGATGTGGATGTGAGGTCAGTTATGGGGTCAGATATGGGGTCAGATGTGGATGTGAGGTCAGTTATGGGGTCAGATATGGGGTCAGATCCGGGGTCAGTTATGGGGTCAGACATGGGGGGGGGGGATTTGTGGGCTATGGGCTCAGATATCGGGGGGTATGGGGGGACATGGGGGACACTTATGGGGTCACACATGGGGGTGTCACACATTGGGGTCACACTGGGGGACTCAACCACATCAGTGACCCACGGGGGTCCCAAACACGGGTGGGGGGGGATCCTCAGACCCCCAACACTGCCCCTCCCCCTGCTTTGGGGTCCCCCCAAGGACCACCCACCCCACGGCACCCCAATTCCCCTGTGCCCCCAATAAACCGTGTGCCCCAATAAACCGTGTACCCCAATAAACCGTGTGCCCCCCAAGACCCCCGCAGACCCCCGAGACTCCCCCAGGACCCCCTCGGACCCCGGAGACCCTCCCAGGACCCCCGGAACCCCCCCGGGACCCCCCAAACCCCCCTCACCGCGCACAGGGCGAGCAGCAGCCGCCCGTAGGAGATGATCGCGATCAGCAACCTGCGCTCCCCTGACCCCCCCGACCCCCCCAGGACCCCCGGGACCCCCCCCGGGACCCCCCAAACCCCCTCACCGCGCGCAGGGTGAGCAGCAGCCGCCCGTAGGAGAAGATGATGACGCTCAGGGGGAAGCCGAAGCAGAAGCAGAAGAGGAAAATCACGTAGGACTCGTTGTTCCACTTGTTGTCCGTCGTGTACCAGTCCGGGCCGCAGGAGCACTGCAGCCCCTCGGGGATGTACCTGGGGAGGGGGGCACAAGATGGGTCACACCTCAGTGGGACCCCCAGATCGCCTCCGGGACCCCCGACCCGCCCCCGAGATCGCCGAACCGCCCCCGAGATTCCCGGTCCAACAAATCCCCGAAAATTCCCGGGACCTCCGAGCCCTGGGGCTGCTCAGCCCCTCGGGGATGGAACTGGGGAGGGGGGCACGGGGGGTGGGCACTGCCCACGGGACCCCCGAACTCAGCCCGGGACCCCCGACCCGCACCCGGGATCCCCAAATCCCCGGGAGCCCCAGGATCCCCCGGGACCCCCAAATCCCCGACAATTCCGGGCACTCCCAGCCCCCGGGGATGGGTCTGGGGGCGCGGCTGAGGGGGGGTCGCACTGCTGAGGGACCCCCGAACCCCTCCCGGGAGCCCCAGACCCGCCCCGGGACCCCCGGACCTCCCCCAGCACCCCCGATCCGCCCCCAGACCCTTAAAACCCCTCGGGAGCCCCAAAACCCTCCAGGATCCTCAAGCCCCCCAAAAGCCCCGACCCCACCCAAGACCCCCCAACCTCCCTTGAAGACTCAACCCCCCCTGGACCCCCCAATCCCCCTGCGATCCCTGACCCCCCCCAGGACCCCCTGACCCTCCTGGGACCCCCGGATCCTCCAGGGACCCCCAAACCCTCCCAGGACCCCAGGGACCCTCCTGGGACTCCCCCCCCCAACCCAACTGGGACCCCCCAACCTTCCCCAGATGCCATTGGAACCCCAAACCTGGGGGACCCCCCAGAGCGCCCCCCCAGGACCCCCAGAGTCCCCCGGGGACCCCCAGACCTGCTCCAGCCGAAGAGGGGGGGCGCGGAGGCGACGAGGCCGAAGATCCAGGTGATGGCGCAGCCCAGCACGGCGTGGCTGCCCCGGAAGGTGAAGTTGCCCAGGGGCTTGCAGATGACCAGGAACCGCTCAAAGGCCACCACGGCCAGCGACCACAGGGACACCATCCCTGGGGACAGGGGACACGGGTGACACCCCTGTCACCATGGCCACCAGGGCCAGGGACACCATCCCTAGGGTGACACCCCTGTCACCACCCCTGTCACCATGGCCACCACGGCCAGCGACCACAGGGACACCATCCCTAGGGTGACACCCCTGTCACCACCCCTGTGCCACCCTGTCACCATGGCCACCACGGCCAGCGACCACAGGGACACCATCCCTGGGGACAGGGGACACAGGTGACACCCCTGTCACCACCCCTGTGCCACCCCTGTCACCATGGCCACCACGGCCAGCGACCACAGGGACACCATCCCTAGGGTGACACCCCTGTCACCATGGCCACCACGGCCAGCGACCACAGGGACACCATCCCTAGGGTGACACCCCTGTCACCACCCCTGTGCCACCCCTGTCACCACGGCCACCACGGCCAGCGACCACAGGGACACCATCCCTAGGGTGACACCCCTGACACCACCCCTGTCACCATGGCCACCACGGCCACCATGGCCAGCGACCACAGGGACACCACGCCTGGGGACGGGGGACACTGGTGACACCTCTGTCACCATGGCTGACACCCCTGTCACCATGGCCACCACGGCCAGTGGCCACAGGGACACTGCCCTGTACCAATGCCATGGTGTCCCCATGTCCCCATTATCCCCTAATCCTGGTGTCCCCATGTCCTTGTGTCCCCCTGTCCCTCTGCCCAGTGTCCCAGACCTGTCAAGTGCCATGTGCCCGATGTCCCCACACCTGGCTCTCCTTGTCCAGCTGTCCCTATCGCCAATGTCCCCAGTGACCCCAGTGACCTTCTGCCCCACAGCCCACATGTCCAGTGTCCCCATGCCCAATGCCACCACACCCAGTGTCCCCAAACTCATTGTCCCCAGACCGTGATGACCTTCTACCCCACGTCCCACACCCCCAGTGTCCCCACACCCAATGCCACCACACCCAGTGTCCCCAGACCATGGTGACCTTGTGCCCCACACCCTCACATCCAACGCCCCCAGACCCATCACCCCCAGACCCAATGTCCCCAGACCATGGTGACCTTCTACCCCACATCCCCCATGTCCAGCGCCCCCAGACCCAACATCCCCATACCCAACACCCCCAGACCACGGTGACCTTGTGCCCCAAGTCTCACATCCCCAACGCCCCCAGACCCAACACCCCAAAACCATGGTGACCTTGTGCCCCATGTTCTACACACCCAGTGCCCCCAGACCCAACACCCCCAGACCCAACACCCCAAAACCATGGTGACCTTGTGCCCCAGGTCCAACACCCCCAGACCCAATGTCCCCAGACCATGGCGACCTTCTACTGCACACCCTCACGTCCAACACTGCCAAATCCAACACCCCCAGACCGCGATGACCTTGCAGTCCATGTCCCACACCCTCAACGCCCCCAGACCCAACACCCCCAGACCACGGTGACCTTCTACCCCACGCCCTCATGTCCAACATCCCAAACCCAACGCCCCCAGACCCAACGCCCCCAGACCCAACACCCCCAGACCCAACATCCCCAAACCCAACGCCCCAGACCCAACACCCCCAGATAACAGTGACCTTCTACCCCATGCCCTCATGTCCAACATCCCAAACCCAACGCCCCCAGACCATGGTGACCTTGTGCCCCATGTTCTACACACCCATTGCCCCCAGACCCAACACCCCCAGACCCAACACCCCCAGACCATGGTGACCTTGTGCCCCATGTTCTGTGCACCCATTGCCCCCAGACCCAAAACCCCCAGACCATGCTGACCTTCTACCCTCATGTCCAACGCCCCCAGACCCAACACCCCCAGACCACAGCGACCTTCTACCCCACGCCCTCATGTCCAACATCCCAAACCCAACGCCCCCAGACCCAACGCCCCCAGACCCAACACCCTCAGACCATGCTGACCTTCTACCCTCATGTCCAGTGCCCCCAGACCCAACACCCCCAGACCACGGTGACCTTCTACCCTCACGTCCAACACCCCCAGACCCAACACCCCCAGACCATGCTGACCTCCTACCCTCATGTCCAACGCCCCCAGACCCAACACCCCCAGACCATGCTGACCTTCTACCCCACGCCCTCATATCCAACACCCCAAACCCAACGCCCCCCGACCCAACACCCCCAGACCATGGTGACCTTGTGCCCCATGTTCTACGCACCCAGTGCCCCCAGACCCAACACCCCCAGACCATGCTGACCTCCTACCCTCATGTCCAACGCCCCCAGACCCAACACCCCCAGACCATGCTGACCTCCTACCCTCATGTCCAACGCCCCCAGACCCAACACCCCCAGACCATGCTGACCTTCTACCCCACACCCTCATATCCAACACCCCAAACCCAACAAACACCTCCAAACCCAACACCCCCAGACCACGATGCCCTCCTGCCCCACACCCTCACACCCACCACCCCAACCCCACCGCCCCCCGCATCCCCGCCCCGTCCCTCACCGCCCAGCGTGGCCGCGAACCCCTCGATCTTGCAGGCCAGCGGCCCCAGGGCGAAGTACATCTGGGAGAAGCTGTAGAAGGCCGTGGTGGAGCCCACGCACACCACCAGCAGGTTGGCCACGGCCAGGTTGACCAGGATGTAGTTGAGGTGCGACCTCAGCTTCTTGTACTTGGCCGTGCACACCACGGTCAGCGCGTTGATGGGGACGCCCAGCACCACCAGCAGGAACATGAAGGCCGCCATGGCCTTGAAGATGCCGGGGCTGCCCAGGTGGGTTTGGGGTACCAGGAAGGGGCTCAGCGCCGTCACGTTCGGCGTGTCCAGGCTCATGGGGATGTAGAAATCCTCGGGGAGCTCGTCCCGCATCTCCCGCGACTTCTGCATGGCGGCACCGCGGACGGACAGACGGACGGACGGACGGATGGGCGGGTGGGGGGCGACGAGGAGGATCTTTTATAGGGCGGGGGGCGGATGGGACCCCCCCCCCAATAATCGGGGCTCAGGAGGTAAAGCGCGGCTGAGCCCGGCTCATCCCGGAGCTGGCGCTGGCCAAGCCGGGCTTAGGCGCCGGGCAAGCGGCTTTCGGGGGGTCTTAATCACCCCCGAGCCCTGATTAGCGGGGTTGGGGTGGGGGATCAGGGGGTATCAGAGCCCCCCCCCATCCTAAAAGGGCTTAATTGGGTGCTGGTGCAATGGGGGGGGTGGTGGTCCTGAAATACCCCCGGGTGCTGCGGGGGGTTGGGAGTTTTGGGGGTGTTGAGGGGATAAATCGGAGCCTGGGAGGTGCCTGGGATCCCAAACTGGGCCCTGAAAGCTCCTTGGGGTCCCAAATTGGACCCCAAAACCTCCTTGGGATCCCAAATTGGACCCCAAAAGCTCCTTGGGATCCCAAATTGGACCCCAAAACCTCTTTGGGACCCCAAATTGGACCCCCAAACCTCCCTGGTTTGCCAAAATTTTACTGGGACCATCCCATGCCCACAAATCAAATCCCCAAAAACCCCCAGGACCCCAAAACCTTCCCGACCCCCCGACCCCCCCTGTACCCCCAAACCCCTCCGGAGCCCCCCCAATTCCCCCCCTCCCCCTGGATTTTGGGGGTCCCACTGCCCCCCCTGGTGCCCAGGGGATATTTGGGAGGTCCTGGGTGACATTTGGGGGGTCCTGGGTTATTTTGGGGGGTCCCGGGTGACATTTGGAGGGTCCTGGTGACATTTGGGGGGTCATGGGTTATTTTGGGGGGGTCCTGGTGACATTTGGGAGGTCCCCATGTGACATTTGGGGGGTCCTGGGTTGTTTTGGGGAGTCCCGGGTGACATTTGGGGGGTCCCTGCCCCCCTCCAGGGGGGGACTACATGTCCCAGGGTCCCTCTGGGGACCCCCCCCCCAGGTGTCCCCCTAATCCCGGGGGGGGTCACGGGGATTGCCCGGGATTGGGGACAATCCCCCCGGAGGTGGCCCCGATCCGGGGATGGCGGGGGGGGGGGGGCGGGACCCCCCGAAAAGGGGAGGGGGGGGTGGAAAAAAGGGGGGGGGGAGGGGAAAGAAACTCATAAACCGGGGGGGGATGGGGGGGTCCGGGGGGGTTCGGGGGTGTCCTGAGGGGTTTTGGGGGGGGTCCCATATTGAGGAGGGGATCGGGGGGGGGGGGGGTTGGGGTTGTCCGGGGGGGGTCGGGAAGGGGTGGGGGGTGGGGGTGGGGTGGGGGAGGGGGGATTAGCGCTCCATCCCCGCTCATCCCCCCGGGGAGGGGGGGTCCTGCCCCCGCCCCTCCCCCCCCCCCCCCGACTGGGGGGGCACCGTGAGCAAACTGGGGGCCACAGTGGCCGTACTGGGGCCGTCATTGACATACTGGTGGCTGTCATTGCCATACTGGTTCTTTACTGGGGGCCATCATTGCCATACTGGGGCCATCATTGCCATACTGGGGCCATCATTGCCGTACTGGTTTTTTACTGGTGGCCGTCATTGACCTACTGGTTCTTTACTGGGGGCCATCATTGCCGTACTGGGGCCATCATTGCCGTACTGGGACCATCATTGCCATACTGGTTCTTTACTGGGGGCCACAGTGGCCGTACTGGGGCCGTCATTGCCATACTGGTTCTTTACTGGGGCCATCATTGCCATACTGGGGCCATCATTGCCGTACTGGGGCCGTCATTGCCATACTGGTTCTTTACTGGGGCCATCATTGCCATACTGGGGCCATCATTGCCGTACTGGGGCCGTCATTGCCATACTGGTTCTTTACTGGGGGCCATCATTGCCATACTGGGGCCGTCATTGCCATACTGGGGCCGTCATTGCCATACTGGTTCTTTACTGGGGGCCATCATTGCTGTACTGGTTCTTTACTGGGGGCCATCATTTGCCATACTGGGGCCGTCATTGCTGTACTGGTTCTTTACTGGTGGCCGCAGTGGCCGTACTGGTCCCATATTGGTTCCAGTTGTGCCCATACTGGTCCTGTACTGGTGTCTGTGGTGCCCATACTGGTCTGGTGCTGCTGGCCACGATCCCCATACTGGTCCCGGCTGCTCCTATACTGGTCCCAGTTGTCCCCACACTGGTCCCAGCTATCCCTGTACTGGTCCTTGCTGTCCTTGTACTGGTCCCCTGCTGTCCCATACTGGTCCCAGTTACCCTTGTACTGGTCCCAGTTCGCTCACACTGGTCTCAGTTAGCCCCGTACTGGTCCCTGCTGTCCCTGCACTGGTCCCCAGTTAGCCCACACTGGTCTTCACTGTCCCCGTACTGGTCCCAGTTATCCCGTTCTGGTCCTTGCTGTCCCCCGTACTGGTCCCCGCTGTCCCCGTACTGGTCCCCGCTGTCCCCGTACTGGTCCCAGTTATCCCATACTGCTCCCAGTTGTCCCCGTACTGCTCCCAGTTGTCCCTGTACTGGTCCCAGTTATCCCCGTACTGGTCCCCGCTGTCCCCGTACTGCTCCCAGTTATCCCGTACTGCTCCCAGTTATCCCGTACTGCTCCCAGTTGTCCCCGTACTGGTCCCAGTTATCCCCGTACTGCTCCCAGTTGTCCCCCGTACTGCTCCCAGTTGTCCCTGTACTGGTCCCAGTTATCCCGTTCTGGTCCCTGCTGTCCCCGTACTGGTCCCAGTTATCCCGTTCTGGTCCCTGCTGTCCCCGTACTGGTCCCCGCTGTCCCCGTACTGCTCCCAGTTGTCCCCATACTGGTCCCAGTTATCCCGTACTGCTCCCAGTTGTCCCCGTACTGGTCCCAGTTGTCCCTGTACTGGTCCCAGTTATCCCGTACTGGTCCCAGTTGTCCCTGTACTGGTCCCAGTAGTCCCCGTACTGGTCCCAGTTATCCCGTACTGCTCCCAGTTGTCCCCGTACTGGGGCAGCGGGACCCGGGGCGGGCGGGGGCGTGGCCAGGGCGTGGCCCGGTGGGGGCGTGGCCTCGAGGACCGTTACGGCCGTTGGATTTCAAACCCTTCGCAGCGCGGAGGGGCCCAGGCCACGCCCCCTTCGCCCTCTCTTGACCGACATCCCCCACAGCCAATCAGCGCCCGGCGTCCCGGCGCGGGGCCCAATGAGCGCCCGCGCGCGCTCCGCCGGCCCCGCCCCCCGTAACTGACAGCGCTTCCCGCCAATTCCAACGGCCCGGCGCAAGCGCCCCGGCTCCGCCCCCGGAGGGCGGCCCCGCCGCCCAATCACCGCGCGCCGACGCCTTGACCGACGGGACTCTCGGCCAATCGGAGCCGGGCGGAGGGGCGGGGCCAGCTCCGCTCCGGGTTCCCGTCGCCGCTCGGTCCGGGCCGCCCCCCCCCTCCCGCCCCCCCCCTCCCGGCCCCCCCCCTCAGCTTCCCCCCCCCCCCCCCCCCGCGGGTTCTTCGCTGCGAAGAAAATGGCGGCGGCGGCGCCGAGCGGCGACGAGGGGCGGCTGTGAGTGAGGAGGGGGCGGCGGGGCCGGGGGGGGACGCGGCGGGTGTTGGGGAAAGCTGTGAGGGAGCGGAGAGGCGGGGGGGGGGGGGGGAGGGGGGGGGGGGGTCTCGCGCGCGCGCGCGCGCGGGGCGACGCCCCCCCCCCCCCTCCTCTCTCCCTCACGCCCCCCCCCCCCCCCCCCCCTTCCCTTCCCCTCACGGGCCGGGCGGGAACCGGGAATGGCGGGCGGGGGGGGGGGTGTGTGTTGTGTGAGGGCTGGGGGGGGAGCTGCGAGCGCCGCGAGTGCGTCACGAGCGGCCGCGGCCCCCCCGGGGGGCGGGAGGAGCCCCCCAGGTACGGGGAACCCTCGGTGGGACCCCCCCGAGCCTTCCGCGGGACCCCTCCGGAACGGGGGGACCTCCCGTCCCTTTCCTCCGTGAGCCCCCAAAATGCCGCCCCCCCCCCCCCCCCCCGCCCTCCCCACACAACCCCGCTACGAAATTTGGGGACCCCCCCCACTCCCTCCCCAAAATTCTGTCAGTGTCGCCATGCCGGTGTTGCCCCCGTTAGGGTGGGAGATGGGGACCCCCCCCTCTCTTGGAGGGACCCCCGCCCCCCTCAAGGGGACACACCCCCCCGGCCCGTCCCGCGCGCGCCCAAAACCCCAAAAACCGCCCCAAAGCTCTCCCGAGTCACCCCGAAATCCACCCCGAGCCACCCCAGAATTCACCCCGAACCTCACCCGGGTCACCCCCAATTTCTAGAGTTACCCCAAATCCCCCTAAATCACCCCATAACTCCCCGAGTTATCCCGACCCTCCGCCGAAGTCACCCCAAAACCCTCCCGAAATCACCCCAAAATTCACCCCGAAGTCACCCCAAAATCCCCAGCAGTCACCCCGAAACGCCCCGAGTCACCCCAAAATGTCACGCTTGCGTTGCGCCCCAAAATGCCCAAGTTTGCCCCAAACTGTCGCGCTCACGTGGTGCCCCCAAAATACCCCGTGTTACCCCAAAATACCCTGAATTTCCCCTAAATGCTGCACCCCAAAACTGCTCTGAATTGTTGCGTGCACGTGACGCCCCGAAATATCCCGGACTGCCCCAAAATGCTGCTCCCCAAAATACTCAAAAATGCCCGAAACCGCTTCTCACGCTGCGCCCCTAAACCCCCTGAGTTATCCCAAATTGCTGCACCCCAAAATTCACAAAATTGCCCCAAACCGCTGCTCATGCTGCGTCCCAAATCCCCCCGATTTACCCTAAAATCCCCTGAATTTGCCCCAAAATTTTCTGCTCGTGCGCCACCCCCAAAATACCCAAAATTACCCCAAAACGCTGCTCACGCTGCGCGCCCCAAATGCTCAATTCACCCTAAAATCCCCCAAATTTCCCCAAACTGCTGCACTCATGCGGCGCCCCCAAGCTCCCCGAGTTACCCCAAAATACCCTGAATTCCCCCGAAAATTCAGCAGCCCCAAAATAGCCAGAATTGCCCCAAAGTTGCTCCGAATATTCCTCTCACGCCGCTCCCAAAATCGCCTCAAATTCCCCCAAAACGGTCGCGCTCCCGCAACCCCTCAGGGTCCCCTCAAATCCCCCCAAATCCCACCTGGGATCACCCCTAAAAACCGCCCTCACCCCCCGAAACCCCACAAATCACCCTGAAATTTTCCAAATTCCGCTGGAATCACCCAAATTTCCCCGGAACAGCCCAAAATTTGGTTTCTTACGCCCACCTTTGCTGTACCCACCCCGAGACCCCCTGAGACCCCTGGGGCCACTTGGGATCCTCAACCCTGGGGACACCTCAGACCCCCCTGGGACCCCCCAGGGCCACCAAGAGACCCCCAGGGCCACCCTGGGACCCCCCAAGGCCACCAAGAGACCCCCAGGAACCCCCTGGGACCCCCCAGGGCCACCAAGAGACCCCCAGGGCCACCCTGGGACCCCCCCAGGGCCACCAAGAGACCCCCCAGGGCCACCCCAGACCCCTCCCAGGGCCACCAAGAGACCCCCAGGAACCTGCTGGGACCCCTCAGGGCCACCAAGAGACCCCCAGGAACCTCCTGGGACCCCCCAGGGCCACCAAGAGACCCCCAGGGTCACCCCAGACCCCCCCCAGGGCCACCAAGAGACCCCCAAGGCCACCCCAGACCCCCGAGACCCCCCCCTGGGACTTCCTACGGACTCCCCATGGCCACCATGAGACCCCCAGGGTCACCCAGACCCCCCCCAGGGCCACCAAGAGCCCCCCAGGGTCACCCCACGACCCCCTTTGGACCTCTCAGGGTCGCCCCAGACCCCCCCCCAAGACCCCCAGGGTCACCGAGGGATCCCCAGGACCACCTCAGACCCCCAACCCTGAGGCCACCCCCCGCCCCCCTGAGACCCCAGGACATGTTGGGGGGGGGGGTCCCTGGGGGTCACCCCCTGTCCCCCAGTCCCCCTCATCCCGACGTTCCCACTCCCCTTCCCAAATGTTTTGGTGCCGTTTTTGCGACTTTTAGCCCCAGGATGGGGTTGGGGGGGTCCCGGCCGTGCTCCCCATTGTTGGGGAGGGCTCGGGGGGGGTGGCACCGCGGGGACCCCCCAGCACCAGGATGGGGGTGGGGGGGTCCTTGGGGGGGCTGCATCCCCCTCCCCACCCCATGACCGACCCCGTCGCGGGGGTCCCGCCCCCTCCCCAGCCTCAGCCGTGTGTGTTTCCCTCACCAGGACGGGACCCCCGCGCCGGTGACAGCGGTGACACCGAGGACGGGGGTCCCACCACCCCTCACCCCAAATCCCCCCCTGCCCCGAGGGTCCCGTCCCCGGTGACGCCGACGCGGGGTCGGGTGACAGCCCCGGTGACATCCCCGGTGCCACGAGCCCTGGGTGACCCCCGGGGCTGGGGGGGACACGGGGCTGCCGCACGCTCGGGGGGCTTGGGGGCTTTGGGGGTGTCCGGTGTCCACTGCGAGCCCCCCCGTCCCCTCGGACAGACTGACAGACACCGGGATGTCGTTCCGGCCGTAATTCCCGCCGGTCCGGGCTGCCCCTCCTTCCTCCTCCTCCTCCTCCTCCTCCTCCTCCTTGTCCTGGCTCCGGCCAGGCCCGTGCCGTGCTTTGCCCAATTCGGCGCTGTTTCCCCCCGTGGTGATGTCTGGGGCTGTGTCCGTGTGTCCATCTGCGTGTCTGGGACTGACCAGTGCTGTGTCCGGAGAAATGCAGGGCCCTGTCCGTGTGTCCAGCGGGGTCTGTGCGTCCAGCACTGACCAGTGCCGTGTCCGGAGAGTCGCAGGGCCCTGTCCATTGGTGTCCGTGTGTCCAGCACTGCCCAGTGCCGTGTCCAGAGAGTCGCAGGGCCCTGTCCATTGGTGTCCGTGTGTCCAGCACTGCCCCAGTGCCGTGTCCAGAGCTCCCCAGGGCTGTGTCCGTGTGTCCATCGGGTCCGTACAGCCGGCACTGACCAGTGCTATGTCCGGAGAGCTGCAGGGCCTGGTCCATGTGTCCGGCGAGTTTGTGTCCGTGTGTCCGTTGGGTCCGTGTGTCCAGTGCTGACCAGCACCATGTCCAGAGAGTCGCTCGGTCCCTGTCCGTCAGCGTCCGTGTGTCCAGTACTGACCAGTGCTGTGTCCGGGAGCTCACTGGGCTGCGTCCCTGTGTTGGTGTCCGTGTGTCCAGCACTGGCCAGGGATCTGTGGCGCTGTGTCCATCGTGTCCGTGCGTCTGGCGCTGGCCAGTTCTGTCCAGGCATCTTCAGGGCCCTGTCTGTGTGTCCAGCGCTGTGTCCAGGCCCTGTCCGTGTGTCCAGTGCTGTGTCAGGGCCCTGTCCGTGTGTCCAGCGCTGTGTCCAGAGCCCTGTCCGTGTGTCCAGCGCTGTGTCAGGGCCCTGTCCGTGTGTCCAGCTCTGACCAGCACCGTGTCAGGGCCCTGTCTGTGTGTCCAGACTGACCAGCGCTGTGTCCAGAGCCCTGTCCGTGTGTCCAGCGCTGTGTCAGGGCCCTGTCCGTGTGTCCAGCGCTGTGTCCAGAGCCCTGTCCGTGTGTCCAGCACTGACCAGCACTATGTCAGGGCCCTGTCCGTGCGTCCAGCACCGTGTCAGGGCCCTGTCCGTGTGTCCAGCGCTGTGTCCAGAGCCCTGTCCGTGTGTCCAGCACTGACCAGCACTATGTCAGGGCCCTGTCCGTGCGTCCAGCACCGTGTCAGGGCCCTGTCCGTGTGTCCAGCGCTGTGTCCAGAGCCCTGTCCGTGTGTCCAGCGCTGTGTCCAGAGCCCTGTCCATGTGTCCAGCACTGTGTCAGGGCCCTGTCCGTGTGTCCAGCACCGTGTCAGGGCCCTGTCCGTGTGTCCAGCGCCGTGTCAGGGCCCTGTCCATGCGTCCAGCGCTGTGTCAGGGCCCTGTCTGTGCGTCCATCCACCCAGCACTGACCCCCTTCCACACCCAGCTACCTTTGCGCCCCGCACCCCTCATCCCTCCCGTCCGTGCGTCCGTCCCTGCCCCCGTCCCCTCCCTCCGCTGACCGCCGCGCGTCCCCGCAGGGAGGAGAAGTCCGAGGAGAACCTGCAGCGGCCCGCCCAAGGCCAAGAAGCCCAAGAAGGAGCGCAAGGAGCCGGAGCAGCCCGCGGCCGAGCCCGCCGAGGCCGGCAAGGCCGAGAGCTCGGAGGGGGCCGGGGCGGCGCCGGCGGCCCCGGAGGCGTCGGCGTCGCCGAAGCAGCGGCGCTCCATCATCCGCGACCGCGGGCCCATGTACGACGACCCCACGCTGCCCGAGGGCTGGACGCGAAAGCTCAAGCAGCGCAAGTCCGGCCGCTCGGCCCGGCAAGTACGACGTCTACCTGATCAAGTGAGCCCGGCGCGGGTTGGGGGGGTGTGTGTGTGTGCGTGGGGTGGCCGGAGAGGGAGGCGCGGTCGCGGCCGCCGACCGCTCGCTGAACGTTTGCTCTTCCGTCCGCAGCCCGCAGGGAAAAGCCTTCCGCTCCAAGGTGGAGCTGATCGCCTACTTCGAGAAGGTGGGGGACACCTCGCTGGACCCCAACGACTTCGACTTCACCGTCACCGGCCGGGGCAGCCCCTCGCGCCGCGAGCAGCGCCCACCCAAGAAGCCCAAATCGCCCAAAGGCCCCGGCACCGGCCGCGGCCGGGGGCGGCCCAAGGGCAGCGGCGGCGGAGGCGGCGGCGCCCGGCCCAAGGCGGCCTCCGCCGTGTCCGAGGGGGGCTCCGCCGCCAAACGGGCTCTGGAGAAGCCCCCCGGCAAGCTGCTGGTCAAGATGCCGTTCTCCCCGGGCCAGCCGGGCCCCGCGGCCCCGCCGGCCCCGCGGCGGCCGGGCCGCAAGCGCCGGGCGGAGCCGGACAGTCCGGCCGTGCCCAAGAAACGCGGGCGCAAACCGGCGGGGGCGGCGGGGCCGGGGGGGCCGGGCGGCCCCGACAAGAAGGCGGCGACTCCCCCGGCCGTGCAGGAGACCGTGCTGCCCATCAAGAAGAGGAAGACGAGGGAGACGGTGGTGGTGGAAACCGGTGACGATGGCGGCCACCGCCACAACGACGACGACGACAACGACGACGCCGCGGCCTCCGCCGACCCCCGCCGGGCTCCCGCGGCCCCCGCGGCGCCCGCAGCCCCCGGCCGGCGCAGCAAGGAGGGCAGCCCCAAGGGTCGGGGGGCTCCTCCCGCGCCCCCCCCCGCCGCCGCCGCCCGCCTCCGGAGCCCCCCCAGAGCGACCCCAAGGACAGCGCCAGCCCCCCCCCCCCGCCGCCCCCGCCGCCCGCCGCCGCCGCCGCCCCCCCCAGGACTTGAGCGGGTGCTCGGAGCAGAGGGGGGGTCCCGCGGGCCCCCGACGGCTGCGCCAAGGAGCCCCCTAAGACTCAGCCCCCCGCCGCCGCCCGCTGCCCGCCGTCGCCGCCCTACAAACACCGAGGGGAGCCCGAGCACAAAGACTCTGCCTCCTCTTCCTCCACCTCCTCCTCTTCCTCCTCCTCTTCATCCTCCTCCTCCTCCTCCTCCTCGTCGTCCTCGTCGGCGCCGCCGCCGCCCCCCGCCCCCCCCCAGCGTGGCCGTGCCGCGGCCCCCGGCCCGCGAGGAGCAGCCGGTGGACACGCGGACGCCTGTGCCCGAGCGGGTCAGCTGACTGTGAGCCGCCGCGGCGGGGGAACGCACGCACGGACCGACGGACGGACGGACGGACGGACGGACACACGGACGGGCCCCCCTCCCCGCCCTACCCCCCCCCCTTTCACGAGGCAGTGGGGACCCCCCTCCCCCCAAACCCCCCGACAGAAGCGCCCCCCCCCACTCCCCCCGCCCACCGTGGGTTGGGTTCTCCTCCCCTCCCGTGTCCCCCCACCCCGAGTTTTTATTACCGACAAGCACAGCGAGGGACCCCCCCCCGGACCCCCCCACTTTGCACTTTTTAAAGAGGGGGGGGGTCTCCAGGGCCCCCCCCCCCCACCCCGAGGTT